>CADDIJ020000876.1:0-10458 GCA_902809745.2 Tetradesmus lagerheimii | reverse complement strand
CAATGCAATGCAATGCCCTCTGTTGCGCCTGCTGCTGTACTCTGGGTCTGCTGCAGGGTCTACACACTTCTGCATGGCTAGAGTAAAAACACTCCTGGCTCCTGCAGGCCCCAGCCAATCGGCATACAGCATGGTTTGTAAACCCCAAACCCTAAACTAGCAGATGTGAAATAGGGTTGTGCTCACCAGGCTTTGCTGCAACAAGCTGAAAATTAAGCCCTGGGTTTAAAAGAAAATTCATGAGCATGTTTGGCAGCCCCTTAAGGGGGCTGCTTGAATCTTTTGGATCTTCTTGAACCTTTGCCAATTTCGTCCAGATAGCTACAAACCAAAGGGAAACCCGGTCTTGAATGACCTCTTTGAATCTTTGAATCTTAGGATTTCAAGATTTCTATGGGGGATTGAAAAAATATTTTTTTGTTGTTTTCCGTGGCCCCACATGGCAGCTCTTCTCTGACCAGGATTCATAGATTGAAGCAGGTGATCTGAAATCAATCTTCCAGTAGCTCATCATCATCATCATCATCATGTTACCCATTAAGCCATAGCATCAAGTTCCAGTAGCTATGTCATATGACACATGTTGATCATGACATGCCATCAGATTGCTACAGCACACAGCACTGCACCTCAAACACTGGCTATGATCTACTCCCAACTTCTTTGCGATGCATTAAATGCTTCACGTGCACCGCCAGGAGTGCAAATTTTTCTAGTTTCACCACCCATTGCGTGGGATGTGGCAGTCGCTCACATGTACACTAATGCTGCTGCTGCTGCTGCTGCTGGTGTGCCCGTAGATTGGCAGGGCATTCAAGCGTGCTGATGCCCAGAGCGTGCATGATGACCTGGCAGATCTGATCTTCTTGGAGGGCCTGCCCATGCGGCTGGTGAAGAGCAAGTACCTGCGCAGCTTCATTGACGCTGTGTCCACCCATGTTCAGCACAGACTGGTGTCCAGAGGCAGCGCAGACGGCATGCAGCTAGTTAGTTAGTTAGTTACACAGCCTATAGTGTTGGTATCCTTCATCATCATCATGTTACCCATTAAGCCATAGCATCAACGCCATCGGCCCCGCGCCCCTCAGGAGCGGAAGAAAGAGGGAGCACTGCTCCATTGTGTTTGCAAATATTACGCACATCCCAAGCTTGGACAAGATACTCAGCAATGCTCCTAGATAATAATAATAATAATCATTCTGATAAGCCCTACCTTTCGGCATCGGCACCGCAATGCTCCTAGATATCACTCGGCACACCCCCCTACTACCCCAAATATCATCAGAAACAAAACGCAACAACTTGGTGGATGCATCAGTCAACGACAACACATTGCGCAATTTTTCAGCGCCGCCAGCAACATCACGCAAAACAGACCGAATTTCATCAAGCATAGTATCCCTCTGAGCAGAAGTAGCGGGACAATCAAACATCAGATGTGACAAAGACTCAACACCCTGACCACAAGCAGGACATGCTGTGTTAGAATCAGCTCTGCTGCCACCATAACGACTGGTACGCTCATGCACGCAAAGACAGCCCATTCGAACACGCATCAGCAACTCAATACCACGCGTTGGCGCACCAGAACACAAAAAGGGCCTAGCCCTTTTAAAACGCATGGCATCAGCATGTGTAGGGTGCACATGCGTGATGTAACGGCTCAAAGTAGAGTGCTGCAGTGATTCACAAACAATTGTGTCTGCATGCAGCTTCCTGACCTGACGGTTGATGTGATTCTTGCACGCATTAGCTCGATCAGCCGCCGCCTCAACATCCACACCATACTTGCAAAGCAAACTCTGCACATACTTATGCCAAGGTGTCACCGCAACAGCACCACTAGGGCGCTTCCACTCAGCTGAAAACACCTGATGTGGCAACCGACAGTTCTGCATACGCTGAACCCTAAAGTAATACTCCATCGCCCTCTGATGAAGCCACATGTGCAATGGCTTCACACCCCATTCAGCCAGAACAAGTGAAGTGCAAGGGCGCTCCTTGCCACAACGCATTGAGCACTTGATGATGTCAGTCTGCACTTTGTCAATCTGTTGCAGTTGCCTTGCAGTTGACGGAAACCAGACCTCGCTGCCATATTCAACAATCGGGCGAACGCATGTAAGCAGAATGATACGCTTTACTTCCACGCTGATGAGCCGGCTCTTCCAGACTGGCATGAGCCCACCCTTCACACGATGCACTTTTGCCAACATCTTCTCAAAGTGCGTATTCCAGTTGCAGGCATTGTTGAACCACAGGCCAAGGTAGCAGTACTCTGATACAACAGGCACAGGCACACCGTTCCAAACGATGCCAGAATCAGCCAACTGGCTGGGCTGTCTAGCTGGTGAGACATGCATGACAGCAGACTTCAAGCTATTCAGCTTGAACCGCCACTTACAACTGTATTCATAAACTGTTGCAGCCACAGCCTGAACCTCAGCCAGAGATCCGCACACAGCAACAAAGTCATCAGCCTGCATGGCTGCCACAACCTGACCAGCAGGTTCGTCACAAGGGCCCATAAGGGTGATTCCAGGGTGCTTTGCATGCACCTCATGCAGCAGATCATCAATGAAGTACAGGTACAGTGTGGGGGAAATAACATCGCCCTCATGCAAACCAAGGTCACATGTGAAGCTCTCAGTGACATGACCTTCGTGAGACACCACACGGCGTGCACCCTGATACAAGTTGTAGAGTACACGGAACATCTTTCCACGCACACCCTTGTCCCACAGCTTTTGAAAGAGCCCATCAAGCCACACTGTTGGGAAAGCCTTATAGGTGTCAACAAACAGCACATAAGAATCCTTCCCCTCAGCTTTCCTCCCACCCAACACCTCACTGAGCACACTCTGGTGGTCAGCACAGCTGCGCTTGGGACGAAAGCCGTTCTGGCTCTCGTGCAGCAACGGCGTTCCTGCTGCTGTAGCAGCAGTTACACGCTGCTGCTGCTGCTGCTGCTGTTGCTGCTGACTGCTGCTGACGTGCCTGCTGCTGCTGCTGTTGCGCCTGCTGTTGCTGCTGCTGCTGTTGCGCCTGCTGTTGCTGCTGCTGCCGTTGCTGTGTCGTGCCCTCCGCCACTGACTTGCCTTCTGCAAACTTGATGAGGCGCTGGTTGAGAACGCTGGTGTAAAATTTGTAAAGCACGCTAAGCAGGGTGATACCACGGTAGTTGGTGGGGTCTGTCAGGTCACCCTTCTTGGGCATGTTCACAACTGTACCTGGCACCTGGTGCACCTGCTCAAGCTGCCACATCAGATTGCAGTACTGCAGTAACATATCTGCGGCCGTGCTGCCTCCATACTTGAGTAGCTCATTGACAATGCCCTCCTCAGCCGGGTTGCCGGCCTTGCCAGTGCGCAGCCTCTGCAGGCAGTCGGAAACTTCGGCGGCAGTGATGGGCAGGTCCAGCGGGGTGGCAGGGGAGTTAGCAGAGTCTTGCAAATACTGTTGCACATTGGCTGCAACACAAGACATGTGTGCAGCGTCAAACTGGGGGTTGGAGGAAGCAAATGCTGCATGGCTGCCAACGCGCTCATAATGACACTTGAAAGCATCAGCTTTCTCAGCTGGGGTAGATGCCACATGCCCAGATGGATGCTGCATGACGCTGTAAACTGCCTCGCTGACATGCTTAGGGCACAGACGACGCACAAGCTGCCACATGTCTTTCTCTCCAAGCAGGCTGTCATCATTCATGCGATTTGTGTATGCAGAAGTAATGGCATGCTGGCACTGCTCTTTGTACTGCTTCTCTGCTGCTTTGACCAGCTGTGTAGTAGCCTTCTGCTGCTGTTTGTAAGTAGCCCAATCTGCTACAAGCCCTGAGTTCTTGTAGCGCAGGTAAGCCTGCTTCCTGTCCTCCACAGCATCTGTGAGCTCCTGAGTCCACCATGGGAAGGACTTGCCAACCCAAACCCTCTTGTAGCCAAAACTGGCGTTGACAGCATGACGAAGTGCTGCTAGCATCTGCTCGTGCGCTTGCTGCACTGCACTAGTTGCTGTAGTTGAGCCTGCAGAAGCCTGCTGCTGCAAAGTGGTGACCGTGGCTGTGTAGGCTGCACCAAGCTGCGACAGAGCATCCTGATATGCCTCAAGTTCCGCTGACTGCTCCCCATTCTGCAGCCTGAAATCCTTGGGCTGTGCGTTGAGGCGCAGCACAACCTGTTTTGCAGGGCGGCGTACCACAGGCCTGACAATGCGGGCAGACACAGGCAGGTGGTCAGTAGCACCCACAGTATGCGGCCCAACTGTGGCTGTTGGCCTGGCAGCAGCTTGGCAGGGCATGGCAATGTCAGCAGAGGCAAGGATGTAGTCAATCAAAGAGCCTCGCCTGGTGCCGCCGTGCGACCTGTCACAAGTGATGTGCTGGTGAGGGGAGGTGGGGGCTGTGCGGGCATTAAGTGAGTAGAGGTTGACAGTGTTGAGCAATGAGAGGAGCAGGCGGCCGTTGTCATTGACGGTGCTCTCACCATGCATACCAATACGCTCTGCTGGGCCAGATGCCCGTCCAACCCGTGCATTAAAGTCACCCATCACCAACACAGATCCCCTGCTAGACAGGTACTCCAGGTCCTCCTGCAGCGCTGAGTAAGCAGCACTCCTCACTGATGCAGACTTGCCCATATCAGGCATGTAAACCACCCCAATGAAGAGCTTGCGTGCACCCCCTTGCCCTGGCATCACAAGCCACAGCGCTTCGTCGTATTGCTGGTCAGTAAAGTCATACACTTTCACCGCGTTTGCAACAGAGGCATGCACAGCAACTGCAACACCCCCAGAAGCACGCTCCCCTGCCCGCACAACCCTGGGCTTACTAATGTATGTGTATCCAGGGATGTGATCTGCAGGCAGCTGCTTTCCCTGCGCCTCCTTGGTCTCCACGAAGCCCATGATGTCACAGCGGGGTTCCTTAAGCAGGTGGTGAATTTCAACCAACTTCAACCCAGACTTTGGCATGTTATTTACATTAAGCACGCCACAGAGCAATCCACTGTCACCCGGCTGCACAGGTGCCCTGCTGGGGCGGTGGCGGCGCTGCTTGGATGCCCTGCTGCTGCGCTGGCTGTGCCTGCGACCGTGCTGCTGGCCTGCACCCCCGGCAGCAGGCGCTGCTGGCTGTGTGCCCCTGGGCAGCTGCTCCTCGTCATCTGACGCAGGAACAAGCTCCTCCTCCTCCTCCTCCTCCTCCTCTGACGCAGGGACAAGCTCTTCATCCTCATCATCTGTGGACAGCTCAGCATCAGGCTCAAGAGCAGCATAACGGTTAGACAGCACTAGGCCGGCGCACTGCTGCTCGCGCCGGCCAACCTGGGAGAGGCCTGCATATGCCCCACGTGCGCTGAGAATAACCATGCCGTTGAAAGTGAACACAGCGCGCCAGTGCAGCACACATTGAAGCTGCTGCTTCAGCATAACTACCATGCAGGCTGTCAGCTGGCGCACTGCAGACGATGGCAGAGTGAACACAACAGCTGTCTCTCCTGCCCAAAATGCTCTGCCAATGAGCAAGTCACGTGGTGCATTTTCTGCTGACATCTGCGCAATTGCACTCATGCCTGCCGCCCGCACCTGGTTGATGGTGGTAGCTGTCCTGCGCGGGCCAAACAGCTTCACCTGGTAACCCCAACTGTTCTCATCCCTGGTTTGGCGAGTCTGGGCGCGGCTAGACCCAGGACTCGGTCGGCTGGACGGCTCAGCCTCAATTGCAGCAGGGGCACCAGGTGTTGCAGCAGCAACAACACGAGCAGCGGCAGGGGGAGCAGCAGCTGCAGCAGGGTTTTCGGGGTTAGTAGAAAGCGCGGCAACGCTGGTCGTACGGTTCGCGGTCAAGGGTGTGTCCACAGATCTACCTGCGGCGGCAGCATATGTTTCAGTGAACACTTTATGCCATGCACCCTGCAGCCACACATGTGTGTTAGGATCAGGGCATACAGGGGCAGATGACGGGCCTGAGCCAAAGCGAGGGTCAGTGATTGGATGGCCTGCGCCATTAATCACCACATAATGCCTGGACAGGCGAGCCACAGGACCACAGGGGCCAGGAGCTGGCCGCTGGCCTGCAGGGGCCCCCGTGGCCCTGCTGGCCTGCACTGCCAGGCTTTGTTCCTGAGACGTCCTGTGGTCCTGTGTCATATTTAGCAAAAGCTTGTGAAGCAGGGGCGGCAGGGTGGGCGGCAGGCACAAACCACACAAACAGCAAGAACACTGGCAACCGCAACAACAATCACAAATGTAGCAGCAGCCACATCACTGGTATCCTTGTCATACAAATTAGTGTTCATGAATAGAGAAATTATATTTGTAATTGGGCATGTACTGGATTTCTGCTGCTATGGGGCCAAAACATAGGAGCCAGGTGAGTAGAGCTGGGGTATGGCTTTCTGAACGGGTGTTGAAGAACACCGACAATCCCAGACACTATTGGTCTCACCGAACTGACTATGGTTGGAGCCATAACACGGCCAGGTGTGGGGGTGAAAACCAACCTAAAATCCACCATAACACCATATATGTTATCCCGTTGGCACAGTCCTGGGCTAATGGGAGCTGGGGACTAGGGACAGTCCCCAGCCTCTAGTCCCGAACAAATCACACCAGACAATAAGAGACATGCCTGTTCTGCTCTGCGCAACGCTGGACGGCACAAGGTATCACTACCAACAGTCCGCACAGGAAGCTAGCACAGACTACACTGCATGCTGCTGATGGGGATGGGACTGTGGGACCGTCCACAGCCTTTAGCCCCCACCCATCATCATCATCATCATGTTACCCATTAGCCCCCCCCCATCACTGAACTCAGAGGTGTACCAATGTCATGCATCCAGTACCTGCTTGACTTCATGCCATCTCATGCTCTCCATGAATCTGCACCACCCACGCACCCAACTTAGCATGCTAATGGTTCCACCCTTCCAATGGGTGAGTCATTGCTGCACCTGTTCACCTTCGGTGTGCTGCTGCTGCCGTTGCCCTGCTGTGGTTGATGCTCCACCTGCAGAACACTATGTGTACAGGGACCTGCATGTCTGGTGTGTGCCTGGGCGCAGTAGTGGACTTTGCCAAGGCTGTGCTGACATCCTTCCAGCCTTGCAGCCGATCGCGCAGAACCAGAGCAGCCAGCCCCCAAAGCAGACACTGGCCAACGCGAGGGACGTGTTGGTATATGGAAATTGCAAGTGCCTCAGCAAGATAGTGTGCACATCAGGGCAGGTATACTAGCTATGCCATTGCAGGTGCTGCATGTAGGTTAATGCATGCATGTCCCATGTGGGCTGCAAGGGGGAACTTGCAGCTGACGTCTGTAACCTGGTAGTTATTTGATGCATCAGCAGAGGTTGGCAAACGAGTTCTGTGTGAGTGCATAGCTCCAGCAGTCACGTTCGATGCACAAGTAAGGAAAGGGAAAAACCCCTCGACAAAAGGGAACCAGACTTGTTTCGCGTCACATCAAGCCTGGCGTTCACGTTCCCCGCAAGGACAGCGCGTTCGGCTTCTGTAGGACGTATTTGGAGTGTTTGAACGTCCGTGCACGGCTGCTGGTTCTGCAACGAGGTGCGTCGGGTGCTCTTGCTTAACAGGCGCCTGTATTCTTCAACAACATTGCATGCACTGCAATCTTGTATTCTCCCATGTGCAGCAACAACATGCATGGTTCAAGGAGTTGAAATGGAGCAAAGCAAGTAACGCAGTGTGTTGAGCAACTGCTATGCTGTGATTTTGCTTGTCGTTTAGTGAACCTATGTTGATGCTGCAGCTTTCCTGAGACGCACAAGCTTTGCACAGCCATTAGCACGACTGAAACGGCCTTCAAGCCTGCCTTCCACGCGTTGCCTTTGGCGCTGGCTTTTTCAACCCTTTCTGCGCAGAGATACAGTCAAATCGTCCTTGTGATCGCTTGTCAAGGCCTTACATGCAACAACCAGCATAGCAGGTGCTACATGCAGTAAGGAACAAGCCAGCAGTCGCACTAGCTGCAGGCAGCTAGGCTGGCCCTGAAGGCGCACCTGCATATCAGCAAGGCTTGGAGGCGGCTTCGTCCAGCAGCATTTCGCAACCTGCTAGGTGGCAGTGGGGTTTGTGTCATGGAATGCTGCCATGAGTGGTGTGCACACCTGGCGCTGTCTCAGTATTTAACTTGTATCGCCGTGCAGTATAGTCGACTGTGCACATGGTCGCAAGCTTGCTTGTTTGTTGCTTGATGGCTGTCAATTGGCTGTCTGTTATGCAGGAATTTCAATGGCTTCGTCAAGTGAGCTCATCCTAGTACATAAAGCTTCTGACAACACAGAGATCGCTCGTTTCTATGCTCCAAAACGTGCTGAAGTGGTACTCCAGCAACTGCTCGTGGTGGGCCAGCTGAAAACTGAAGATGGAGTGGTGTTGGCTGATGGCGACGTCTTGAAAGCAGGCACCTACAAGTTCTATGATGTTCCAGGTGTGCTGTGCAATCCGGTGGTTGGTGATGGTTGGTTTGCTGCATGCTCAGCATTACCAGCAGCGGCGGCGGCCGCTGCTGGTAATAATGGCTGCTGCAGTTTGTCACACAAGCTGCAGCAGCCAACAGGTGGGTGAATGCGTAGGTTCGCTTGTCAAGCACCCTTGAATCCATCATCCCACACCAGCAGCAGGCGATTCATGCATGGTCTTGTGCTGCAACGCCCGCATCACCCACCTGTGCACTCCTAAATGCCACATTACCATCCTGCACTGCTGAATGCTGCATGCATAATGCTGATTGCATACGCCACTGATGTTGACCTGTGCTGCCCTGCTCTGCCCTGCCTTGCTCCTGTGCATGCGCCATCATCTGCCGTTCTTGGTGGCCTGTTCTGTACCACATCAGCACCAGGTGAGTGCTGGAGTTAAATGCATTGGTGGCATGGTAGCATGCAGCGGCCGCCTGTGGTGCATGCCATCGCTTGCTGCAAACTCTTCTGCAAAGACTACTTGCTGGTCCCATGGAAAGGGTTGTTGCAGTCTGGATTGCCACAGCAGCACTGAGTTATACGAATCTTTTGAATATGCAAGCTGGGTTATCACATGCTGCACGTGCCCACCAAGCAGCGCTCTGCTAGGGCGTATCTTATATTGTGCTTGTGAAGCAGTGTCATTGGGCGTGCTTGAACACTCCTAAAATAACAGGCAGCCTCTGCGGCAGCATTCTGCATGCTCATGTGTGCTGCATGCCCCTGTGCTTTCATGTTGCAAGCTTCTTTGTTTGACCTTGTGCTGAACAGCGCCCTGCCCGCGTGTCCTTACATGTTCTCTTCACGGCTCCCACCTGGCTTCTTTTCTCGTTCCCATAGCTGCAGCAGGTGAGTCATGCGTGTGCTTGCAAGGCGGCCAAACATGGCGTGCCACTGTGTGTGCAGCCCCTAAAACCCATGCCCTAGCAGTCTTTGCTTATTAAGAGCAGTGCATGCAGCACCACCTGGTGCATGGTAGCTACCCTCATGCTTATCTGCAACTGATTAGAATTGGTGAGGCATCTGCTATTCAGATCCATGTGAAGGCTTTTGCTGCAGCCAGGTTGGTTGCAACAACAGAAATATCCGCAACACCACTCTGCACTCCCAAATGTACATGCAAGAGTGCCATGCACACTGCGCACAGGTTGATCTTTGTGTGCACTCTGCACTGTCAAAAGACAACACAAGAGTGCCACATGACCATCCTGCACTCCTGAATGCTGCGTGCATACAAGAGTGCTCATTGCAACATATCGATGATGACTTGTGCTGCCCTGCTCTGCTCTGGCCTGCCTTGCTCCTGTGCATGCGCAATCATCTGCCATCCTTGGTGGCCCGTGCTTTACCGCAGCAGCACCAGGTGAGCGTTGGAGTTGCATGCATTGGTGGCATGGTAGCATGAAGTAGCCGCCTGTGGCGCATGCCAGCAGTTGCTGCAAACTCTTCTGCAGGACTTTTTGCTGGTCCCATGGAAGGGGTTTCTGCAGCCTGAGCTGCCACAGCAACACGGAGTAGTCTATGAATCTTTTGAATACACAAGCTGGGTTATCACATGCCGCGCGTGCCCACCAAGCAGCGCTCTGCTAGGGCGTAATTTACGATGTGCTTGTAAAGCAGTGTCATGAGGCATGCTTGAACACTTCCACAATAGCAGGCAGCTCTGCAATATCATTCTGCATGCTCCTGTGCACTGGAGGCTTTGCGGTCAAGGCAGCTGCAGAGCTTAATCCTGGTTTGAGCGCACCGTGTGAAGTGCATTATGAGCCTCACTGCTACCTTGCTGCTGATTTGTGGCCATGCCGAATGCGGGCCTCTGTTCCCCTTTCCCTGTTGCACACCTGGCAGTCGAGATTACAGACGCCAGGCTGGAGGAAGCCATGCTGCGTGCATTGAAGAGGACTAGAAGTGACAAGGTGTCAATCTCCAACTTTACTGCCCGGGCTTGGGGCCACATGTCATCACGATCTGGTCTGAA
>CADDIJ020000875.1:1766-63581 GCA_902809745.2 Tetradesmus lagerheimii | reverse complement strand
ACAACGCAGAAGGCGTTTGACCAGCCGTGATAGCAAGCATGTTGTGCTGCAGGCTATTGCAACAACAGCAACAAGTAGGATAGGCCGACAAAGGCGGCAGCGTAGCCGAGTTTCTGGCTGTGTGACAAGCCTGGACCTTCGATGCCTGTGCGACCACCGTGCAGCTGCAGGAAAAGTCAACCACAACGCAGAAGGCGTTTGACCAGCCGTGATAGCAAGCATGTTGTGCTGCAGGCTATTGCAACAACAGCAACAAGTAGGATAGGCCGACAAAGGCGGCAGCGTAGCCGAGTTTCTGGCTGTGTGACAAGCCTGGACCTTCGATGCCTGTGCGACCACCGTGCAGCTGCAGGAAAAGTCAACCACAACGCAGAAGGCGTTTGACCAGCCGTGATAGCAAGCATGTTGTGCTGCAGGCTATTGCAACAACAGCAACAAGTAGGATAGGCCGACAAAGGCGGCAGCGTAGCCGAGTTTCTGGCTGTGTGACAAGCCTGGACCTTCGATGCCTGTGCGACCACCGTGCAGCTGCAGGACAGTGAAAGAACAAGGCAGACGGTGTTTGACCAGGACGTTTGACCAAGCGTTGTGCTGCAAAATGGTATTGCAACAACAGCCTAAGGTAGGGTGGGACAACAAAAGCGGCAGCGTAGCCAAGCTTCTGGTTGTGCGACAAGCCTGGGCCATCTATGCCTGTGCGGCCACCGTGCAGCTGCAGGACAGTCAAACAACAAGGCAGAAGGTGTTTGACCACGGCAAACAGCAAGCGTGTTGTGCTGCAAGCTATTGCAACCACAGTAAAAGGCAGCAGCTGCTCACTCACCCAAGGCGGCTGCACTGCTGAGCTGCTGCTGCTGCCGGCTGCTGCTGCAGCTGCAGCTGCCTCCATTGCGTGTTCATTCCTATAGCGCAGGTTCATCAGCTCGCTGCCTGGTGTGGCCCTGCCTTGCCAGATGGACAGCCAGTACACCTGCAAAAGTAACAGTTACATAATGGTTATAACACTTATATAACCAATCAGCCAAAAGGCAATACCCTTGCACCACGAGCAGCTGCAGGCTGACCAGCTGCTACTGCTGATGACTGCACTTCCGCATGACACAGCTGTTCTAGGTGGCGGGTACCCCAACCAATACAAGCCATCTGATAACTTCATTACACTTGAGCTGCACACAGTCAGGAAAGGCCGAGTGCTGTGGGACAAGTGTTTGAAAAGTCGGCAAAGCGCTGCTGGCTGCTGCAGTAAAAAGAAAGTTGAGGCACCTCTCCCCGAGGGTGCCAACAGCTTCCTGTACTATGCACGACAACCATTTAGCTGTAGCCAGTCACACGACTACGTTATAAAGATTGCAGGACACCAGACTGCACTTTCATGGAGCAAAGTGCAGTATTGCCTTGCAACATGCATGTCTCTCACCAGAGACGCTAGCAGCAGGTTCAGCTCTGGCGCTAGGTTGGACACGCGGCCCTGCAGCAGCAGCAGCAGCAGCAGCAGTTGGCCTACCAGTTTCACCGGCAGCTGTGCAAGAGCAGCTGCTGCAGTGCTAGGCACAGCTGCTGCACTCATATGTATATGTATCTGATATGACAGAGGTTCCATGGAAAAATTCTGTGAAACATATGTGTGGATGCAGCTGCTGCCAAGTGATGTTGGCTTATAAGCTGAAACAGCGTCACTGCTGCCAATTATTCCTCCCGCAGCAGGCGGTCAGCAGAGCATCTAGCCACTGATCTGCTGCTGCAGTGCCAGCTAAGTAGATGATTGACAAGCCATGCACGCTTTGCTGCAGCTGCTGGCTCAGTCACTAGTAAGCATAGCGCTGTGCTACCAGTCACCAATCTTGCAGCCCGCGCCAAAGGCTTATAGCAATATGCAGAGCTCAGTAAGAAGCATAATCACTGATGAAACACTGATGAAACACTGATGAAACACTGATGAAACACTGATAAGTCAGCAATGCTGCGATGATCTGCCTCTGCAGCACGCTCTGAGCTGAAGTATCAGCAGCCAAGGAGCTGGATCACCCACCCTCAAAAAAACTTGTTGCAGCATACTCACTGGCTGGAACAGCGTGAATGCTGCCATGAACTGCTCCTGCAGCATGGTGGTCAGCTCTGCATCTAACGTCACTGCTGTGCTGCTCCAAGCCAACACAAACAGGCCTTTGAGCACCAGCATGTTGAACCAGCCACTGCAGCAGGTTGAACGCTGCCATGCTCTGCCACTGCAGCACACTCTGAGCTGTACTATCAGCAGCTAAAGAGCTAGATCCAATACACAAATCACAAATTGCTGCAGCATACTCACTGGATGGAACAGCGTGAACGCTGCCATGAACTGCTCCTGCAGCATCGTGGTCAGCTCAGCATCCAGCCGCTGCTGCTGGCTGCGCTGCTCCATGCTGACAAAACCAGGCTACTATCAACTATCAGCAGCCAAAGGAGCTGCATCTACATGTATGAATCAATCTGCTGCAGCGTACTCACCGGCTGGAACAGCGTGAACGCTGCCATGAACTGCTCCTGCAGCATCGTTGTCAGCTCTGCATCCAGCCGCTGTGCATCAAGCTGACTGCTGCGCAGTACTCGTAGCGGCCAGGGCGACAGCTGCGCGCTGCAACATTGAGATACCAGGAGCAGCAGCAGCAGCAGCAGCAGAAGCAGCAGCAACAATGGGGGGTATATGCGTGCACAGCGATGTATGTCAGCCAGTAGCGTGCAGTGGGTGGGGGTGGTAAGCTGATGGCGGTATGCTGCTGCTGTTGCTGCTTGTTGTAGCAGCCGACCGGCTGTTCAACCTTGAATATGCCTGACGGAATGCACGTAAAGTCAGCAGCGCCATAAACCACGCTGTTGCTAGTTGCAGCTCCACTGATCTTGCTGGGCAAGCAGCACTGCTGCTGCACCAGCTAACCTTCCAGCCCGAATCGTCAACAGCTACTGCTGCTCTGTGAGACTATCTACAGAGCACTGCTACGCACTTCGAAAGCCTTTCCAGTTTGGGCAGAATTTTTGCGAACTCGACCTGCCATGCCTCTGCAGCAGGGCTCTGCAATGCAGCAGGCAAGGCAGTAGCCTGCTCCATGCTGAGGTCCAGCGTCTGCTGCAAGCAGTCAAACAATATCGTATGAAGCTGTGTTTTGTTCGTTTAAGTTGATATTACAGGTGATCAAGGAGAATGCCGTTGAGACGTCGCGCGACAGCTTGCTGAGTTGGCGTTCGTATGTCGTGCAGAGCACGGTACAGCCGGTGTTCCGTTTGACCAAAAGTACCAGTTGATAGCCAATATAGTGCTGCGAGTTCGGGCATACGATATGGTTACGGTTGTTGAGAGGCAGAATGACAATGACAACCAGCTGGATGACAGCACCCTCGATGTGCATGCTGCACTTAAAAGATTCCTGTTGTACTTTCATGTTCGACACAACTCAACAATCCAAAGCTGTTTGTACCCAACACGCGTGTCCTTAGCCAGCCCAAGGATCTTGCAGCCACATTGTCGCTTGCTGCAGTGCTGCTGCTGCTGCTGCTGCTGCTGCTGCTGGTGCTGCTGCTGCTGCTGCTGCTGCTGCTGCTGCTGGTACTGCTGCTACTGGGGGGCAGCACTGTAACTACACAAAGCAGCAGATTCCCGAACAACCGCGCACCACCGCCATGTCAGCTCCAGCCGCACACCCTGCCGAGAAAGGCAGTGCATACCTAGAGCAGCTCAAGCAAGCAGCAGAAGCGCAAATGCGACGCCCAGCACCTCCGCTGCCTGCACCTAAGAAGCACAAACAGTCCAAACCTTCTGCATCAACTGCAGCAGCAGGTGTTGCAGATAACGCTGATGGCGATGTACTAGATGCTGAAGGAGATAAGGAGGCTGCAGCAGCAGAGAGGGTTGGGCGCTACAGCTATGCTGCAGCAGATGCTGTGCTGGGTGGCTGTGCGGGGTTCATTGGCATGTGTGACTTCAAGCGCAGCAACAGCGCCACAAAAGAGATGCTGGACATCCTCAAAGCAGTGCTGCCAGGTGAGCAGCTACATCTGGAAAGTTATATTTTGGAGTGGAGAATAACTCGTAGGGCGTCTGCCATATCAGATGGCATGCACCACACAATGCTGCCAGGTGAGCAGCTGCATTGCGACAGTTTTGGGTTTACGTGTGGGTGGCATACCCGAGGATGTGCAGAACGAGCCAGGGAAACAGTGCCACGAAGAGGTCAGCATATGGCGGGCAGGAGGCAGCACAACAGCAGCACTCGGGTGTGTCTGTTGAAGCAGCAGATGCTGTGCTGGGTGGCTGTGCGGGGTTCATCGGCATGTGTGACTTCAAGCGCAGCAACAGCGACACAAAAGAGATGCTGGACATCCTGAAAGCAGTGCTGCCAGGTGAGCAGGTGCATTGTGGAGAGTTGGATTTTTGAGTGGAGAATAACACGTAGGGCGTCTGCCATATCAGATGGCATGCACCACACAGTGCTGCCAGGTGAGCAGGTGCATTGCGTAAAGTTGTATACATTTACGTGTAGGGCGGCATTTCTGGGGTTGTGCAAATTGAGCCAGGGAAACAGTGCCACAAAAGAGGTCAGCATATAGCGGTCAGGAGGCAGCAGAACAGCAGCGTACGGGTGCGTTTGATGCAGCAGATGATGTGCTGGGTGGCTGTGCGGGGTTCATTGGCATGTGTGACTTCAAGTGCAGCAACAGCGCCACAAAAGAGATGCTGGACATGCTCAGAGCAGTGCTGCCAGGTGAGCAGCTGCAGTGCGTAGAACTGGGTTAGTGAGTGGGAAATACCACGCAGGGCGTCTGCCATATCAGATGGCATGCACCACACAGTGCTGCCAGGTGAGCAGGTGCATTGCGCAGAATTGGATTTATGTGTTGGGCGGCATTCCTAAAGATGTGCAGCTAGAGCAATTCAAACAGCGCCACAGAAGAGGTCAGCATATGGCGGGCAGGAGGCAGCACAACAGCAGCGTGCGCGTGCGTTTGTTGATGCAGCAGATGCTGTGCGGGGTTCATCGGCATGTGTGACTTCAAGCGCAGCAACAGTGCCACACAAGAGATGCTGGACATCCTCAAAGCAGTGCTGCCAGGTGAGCAGGTGCATTGCGTACAATTGAATACATTCAAATCATATGTGGGCGGCATTCCTATGGGTGTGCAACTTGAGCCAAGGAACCGGCGCCACAGAAGAGGTTGATATGGTAGGCAGGAGGCAGCAGAATAGCAGCAGGCGGGTGTGTTTGTTGATTCAACAGATGCAGTGCTGGCGGGCTGTGCGGGGTTCATTGGCATGTGTGACTTCAAGTGCAGCAACAGCGCCACAAAGGAAATGCTGGATATCCTCAAAGCAGTCCTGCCAGGTGAGCAGGTGCATTGCAAACGTTTTGGAGTTAAGTGTGGGTGGCATTCCTAAGAATGTGCTGTTTGCAGCTTGAGCCAGGCAAACAGAGCCACAGAAGAGGCGATATGGCGGGCGGGGCATGCCAGCATGAGCTGCCATGTGTAGTAGGGATGCAATGGGTTGAAGGTTGTACCTTCTCGTTCGTGCCTTGTGCCCTGCAGGTGGTGTCAAGCTGCAGCTTGTGAAGGTGGGCTGTAGGGGCCTGGTGGTTATGACGCTGCAGCAGCAGCAGCAGCCAGAGGAGCAGTCAGAGCAGCAGCAGCAGCAGCAGCAAGCGCAGCAGCCTGAGGATGCACCCCAGCAGCAGCCACAGGAGCAGCAGTCAGAGAAGCAGCAGGAGCAGGGGCAGCAGCAGCAGCAGCAGCCAGAGCAGCAGCAGCAGCAGGATGTGCAGCCTGCTGCTGTGGTTGCCGAGGTGCTTGCACGCATGGAGGCAGGAAGCATCCAGCGGCCCAGGTGCGCTGCAACAACACGTGCTGCTATCATCAGAATCATCATCATGTTGCCCATTCAAGCCATAGCATCAGCACCCAACATGCGCTGGTGCTGCATGTGTGTTGCTGTACGCAGCAGCACTGAACTCATGCCTTGCATGGATTCAACAGCAACAGCAGCAGCTGTGCGGCAGCGGACGTCTGGCTGTGACCCGCATACATGGCTTGCCTCAAGCTATTGCCGCAATTGGTTACAAGGAGCACTAAAGATACTATGAAAGAAGTACCCGTAACAACAGCTGTGTGTTCACTTTCGCTGCTGTTTGCTGCAGGTTCTGCCAGCGCATTGCTCCGGTAGAGACGACCTGTGCAATGGCTGCAAGCGCCCTCAAAGCAGCAGTCAAGACAGTCATGAGCAGCTATGTCAAAGCTCACTGCACTGCTGCCAGCGGCAACAGCAGCGACGATAATCAGCAGCAGCAGCAGGAACCTGTGCAGTTTGCAGTTCTGTTCAAGAACAGAGACAGCACAGCCCCCAAGGCCACACAATCTGGCCAGTCCAAGCAGCAGCAGAAGCAGAAGCATGATTCAACCAACGGGTCTGCAGCACAGCAGCAGCAGGAGCAGCATGATGCGAGCGAGCGTGTAGACAAGAGTAGGGCCATCAACATTGCTGTTGCAGCAGTGCACGAGTGCTGTAAGGATGTTGGCGGTGCAAAAGTAAACCTCAGCCAACCTCAGGTGAGGCCTGCTGGCGTTATATGGGTCACTAGTGTCAACTATGACGTAACAGTATCCGTTACAATTATCCTCGAGGTGCAAAAGTGAACACACCTCAGCCAACCGCAGGTTGGGCCTGTTGCTGTATCCTGGCGCTGCAGTGCACGAATTGAGGAAGGAACAGCTCTTCTGCGACCAGCTGTGTTCCACGTGTTGGATTAGAAAACACCACAACCATTTTAGATCTGGCGGGGCAATGTACAGGCAACATGCACTTCCTGTGCATGCAAAGTAGTGGTCGCTTGACGGCGGGGTTACCACTGTCTGGTGATGCGGCTTCCTGCAGGTGCTGGTGATGCTCCAGGTGCTGCCTCTGGTAGGGCAGCGTGCATGACATATGCTGCATGCATGATGCAAAGTCGTGGTCACTCAAGGGCAGTGCACTACTATCTGTTCAACGGTTGCGACTTTCTGCAGGTTGTGGTGATGTTGGCAGTGCTTCCCTTGGTGTGTGTGTGTGCTAGCAGGCATGCGCCGTGCATGCAAGTTTTTACAGCTCCTGGTCACTCAACAGCGGGGTACTACTGTCTGTTGTTGTGACTGCAGGTGGTGGTGATGCTAGAGGTGCTGCCGCTGGTGGGGCAGCAGGCATGTGCTGTGCAAGCAATTGTTTTAGCTCGTGCTCATTCAACAACGGGGTCCTACTGCCTGTTGTTTCGACTTTCTGCAGGTGGTGGTGATGTTGAACTTGCTACCGCTGGTTGGGCAGCAGGCATGCACTGTGCACACACACTTGTACTACTTGCACACGCTTCCACTTGCAGACATGCACTGCTCCTTGCTGTTTCTGCACTGCAGGTGGTGATGCTAGAGGTGCTGCCGCTGGTGGGGCAGCATGCACTTGCTGTGCATGCAAGTTTTCAAGCTCTTGGTCACTCAACAGTGGGGTACTACTGTTCTGTTGTTGCAACTTTCTGCAGGTGGTGGTGATGCTAGAGGTGCTGTTGCTGGTGGGGGGCAACATGCACTTGCTGAGCATGCAGATTCATGGTTACTTGGACGGCGGGATCACTTGTACACCTGCACTGCTCCCTGCTGTTGCTGCAGGTGGTGGTGATGCTTGAGGTGTTGCTGCTGGTAGGGCAGCAGGCATGCGCTGTGTGCGCACACGCACACGCACACGCACACGCACACGCACACGCACACGCACACGCACACGCACACGCACACGCACTTATGCTTACCGTAGTAACACGCGCTTACACTTGCACACATGCACTGCTCCTTGCTGTCATTGCAGGTGGTGGTGATGCTCGTGGTGATGCTGCTGGTGGGGCAGCAGGCATGTGCTGTGCACACACAGTTACACACACACGCTTACAATTCCCTCAAAAGCAAGATACTATTGGCTGTTGCTGCAGGTGGTGGTGATGTTGGAGGTGCTGCCGCTGGTGGGGCAGCAGGCATGCGCTGTGCACACACACGCATACTTACACACGATTACACTTGCACACATGCACCGCTCCATGCTGTTGATGCAGGTGGTGGTGATGTTGGAGGTGCTGCCCCTGGTGGGGCAGCAGGCATGTTCTGTGCATGCTAACGGCGCTGTACTACTGTCTGTTGTTGCGCTGGTGTTCCAGCAGGCATGTGAAAAGAGAGGATGTGCTGTGCACACACGCCATTATTTACAAACGCTGACACTTGCACACATGCACTGCTCCTTGCTGTTGCTGCAGGTGGTGGTGATGTTGGAGGTGCTGCCGCTAGTGGGGCAGCAGGCATGTGCTGCGGCAGCAGTGCCGGGCAGTTTGATGGTCACACGGCCCAAGCTATGCGTCAAGCCCACAGCCACTGTTGCTGGCGGCGGCAAGTAATCAGTCAGTGCAGCTGCTGTGGTAGCAGCCGGCCCGCTGCGGGACAGCATCAGCTTGCATGTTGAGGGAGGCAGGAGGCAGGAGGGAGGAGGTTCATTTGCCATAATGACGCCAGCTTAGCATGCTGCTCTGCAGCTCGGACTATCACAGAGTCTTGCAGCCAATTGCAGCCAAGAGTCTTGCAGCCAATCAAAGAAGGAAGGTTGCAGGTATGCGCTGTGGTAGCACTGCCTGGCAATGCAGCAGTGCCGGGCAGCCTGGTGGCCGCAGTACTCAAGCTGATTGGTGCAGCTTGCGCTGCTGCAACCGTTAATGTTGTAGGCAGTGTTATGGCGGCCGAATGAGGGTTGCAGGCATGCCATGCCTGCATGCATCAGTAATGCTATGGCTCGATTGGTAACACGATGATCATCATGATCATGGTGATCCCGGTGCAGGTGGTGGGGGGATGGGGTGGGGTTGGGGACGTATGATAAAGGGAGTTTCACACATGTTCCTTGTTAGCTGTGCACAGTCCCCCTTCATATGGAGTAGAGTACTCTAGTCATAATGCGGCACTAGTGCTGCTGCTTTTGCATAGACCCTGTGTCGGACTGGCGATCGACAGCGGTGGCAACTGTGAAGCTCTGAAGAGAAGTAGTGGAAGGTCAAAATTATCTCGGTAATCGCTGATGCACATGCCGAGTCGACTGCGGCGAGGCTATGTAATTGGCGGTCTTTACCAAAGAAGACGTGCACATGTGCCACGGCATTGTACGGTATAGCGCAGCACGACTGCACTGCACGCGATTGCATTGCTTCACACTGTACATGTGTTTGCTCTTAGTTAGTTATGATGCTGCCTATGACCAGCCCGCATGCGTGTACCAAGGCTGGGACCTCCACAAACCCTTGCAGTGCAAGATCGTACCAACGAACCCTGTTGCTGCCAGCAACGTGCAGGTGTGTGTTGAGCTGTTACGCAGACTATTTACTCAAGTTTACAAATTAATCAACGAAGGCGCACCACAACACTGGCGGGAGCTCCTCGCGCTCAAATTCGCTTCACAGACGTTGGCAGCGCTTAGGCACAGATAGGCGTATGATTTAAAATGAAGACATTCCGAAGCCATGCCGGCTATCACGCATGGCACCGTTGGCAGCAGCAGCGACAGCAGCGACATAAATGCCTCCAGCAGGTGGTGTAGGTGCCTCTTGTCCCTTCCGCGCAGTAAATGGAATCTGCCTGACAGCTATGAGACTATCATCGTGGCCGGAACGGGTTGCGACTTGGCGATGTTAGAAACATGTTTGCAGAGGGTGGCAAAGCACGTTCAGTCGCTGGCATCTACCAAGCAGCAGCAGCTGCTGGTTGGATCATTGAAGAGTCAACGCGGCGAACCAGCAGTGTTCCAGCATCTTTGCACCGCAGCAGGCTCTGCCCTGCTGCAGCTCGCGCAGGGACTGCAGCAGCACCTGCAGCAGGGTCAGCTGCCTGCTACGCTGACAGTGCACGTAGTTGACAGTATGAGTGCGCTTTGTTACGTGCTGAACTGCGTGTACAGCTACAGCAATGTGCTCCCACCAGCACAGCAGCAGGAGCAGCGGCAGCAGCGCAGTAGAATGCAGCTTGAATCTGGTGAGCCCCACAGGTCACATTGCTGCGTTATCTTTGCAGCCCTAGTCAGAGCCCAAATGCCAGGTGCTTAACGACACCGAATATGAAGCTTTGGAGTTCGGCTGCTTTGGCTAATATGCTGCTTAACATCGAACACGGTGTATTAGGGTCAACCTGTGTGATTCACGCAGACGTTGCATGTCTTGCAAGGTCTGCGTGAATCACACAGGTTGACCCTGATAAACTGCGTTCAATTTTAAGCAGCATATTAGCCAAAGCAGCCGAACTCCACAGCTGAGTATGTGGTGCCGTCAAAGCACCTGGCATTTGGGTTAACAAGTTGTTAGTAACACTCAAGGCATGCCTGCCACGTAGTAGACAACATTCCACTTTCAGTGTGCTGATCACTTCCAGGTGTTTGTGTGCTGATTGCCATTGTTGTTGCAGGTCTGCCAGTGCTGCAGGGCCTGGCAGCAGCATGTGAGCAGCTGGCAGCACTGCTGACTCATCATCATCATCATCAGCAGCAGCAGCACGCACGTGCTGCGCACCAGCAACCACAGGCAGCGAGGGTGCTGGCTCAGCTACAGTGCCGTACTACAGTGCACTGCCTGCTGCATACGTGGTGTGAGCTACCTCACGATTGGCAGCTAGAGATCGGCTTAAATGGGAAACTGCTGCAACCACCGGAGCTACTGCCTACTGTGCTGCCTGTCTGCAAGCTGGCAGCAGCAGCTGCGCGTGAGCTCGCGTCACTGCAGGCGACGGCAGCAGCAGCAGCTGCAGCCAGCAGCAGCAGCAGCAGCAGGTCCTGGCGTACTGACATAAGCGGTAACGAGCTGGTGCAGGGAGTTCTGGCGGTGGCAGAACTTGTCGGCAGCAGCATTCAACGCAACATTCATGAGAGGTATCCCAACAGCTTCAAGGCCAGTGCCTTGAAGGTTGCAGCATCACAATAGGTGCAGTGGCTGCTGCTGTTTAGGCTAGCGTGCATTGTGCAGCTTCTGCCAAGCAGCAGCAGCAAGCGGCAGCGGCACAGCAGCAGGTCAGCTGAGGAGCTGCTGGCAGCACTAGAGGTGATGCGAGTGAGGTTGTAGAGCTGCAAGACCCTGAGACATCTCTTGCTGAGGTGCTGAATGCAGTGGCCGTTCAGCTGCATTCAGCTAAAGAGGTGGCGAGGCTCGACCGAGCAGCAGCGGCTGTAGTAAAGCAGCAGCAGCAGCAACAGCAGGTAGTGATGCCAACCCAGCAGCAGCAGCAGCAGCAGCTAGTGATGCCAACGCAGCAGCAGCAGCGGCAGCAGCGGCAGCAGCGGCAGCAGCGGCAGCAGCGGCAGCAGCGGCAGCAGCGGCAGCAATGGCTGTCAGAGTTGCAGCAGCTGGACAGCTTGCCCCGCGCAACGCTACCCGTGCATCTGGTGCAGCCGCTGGCGTTGACTTTGATTCACCTGTGCACAGATCTGCCGCACAGCACGTCAAACACCGCACTGTGTTTGACCGTTCTGCATCATGTGACGGCAGAATGCGCGAGCATGTACACTACCATGGGGTGTGCAGCAGTACATACTGCTGGTGTGAGAGCGAGTGAACTGCAGTCAGCGAGCACAGCTTCCAAATCAGCGCTGTGCGCATTAGCAGAGCCGCTGCTGCGTCGGCTTTGGCCCTGCTGTGCTGAAAGCAACACGGCAGCTTGAACGGGAGCAAAGCAGCAGCAGCAGCAGCAACATCAGGCAGGCTGGCAGCAGCAGCAGCAGCAAAGCGTGTACGCAGAGAGAGGCCGAGATGTTAGAAGAAAGGATGCGCCTGTTTGGCAAGATTGTGCTGCAGCTGTTTCCAATCGGTGAGTTTGTGTTATCACTCCAGTGCACAGGCTATAGCGCTGGTGTTTTGAACTGCACGTCGATAGTATGTAGTGTATGATGGGGCCGCCCCACAACCATGCCTGCTTACACCCCATGATGGGGTCCCCATCACACACCACAAAGTACTGTATGATAGTATGCTGCTGGCTGCTGATTTGTGCTGGTGTGGTCCTGTCGCAGTCAGCCAAGTGAAGCAGTTTGCCCATGTTTGTTGCCTTGCTGCATGTCAGAGACACAACCACTGCATAGCACGCAGGGCGAGGCCTGTCATGTTGTTCTGCTGTATATGCTCTTGCAGGCGGCCTCTCCACAGGCGAATGCAGCGGTGCGGTAGCAGCAGCTGTGCAGCAGCACCCGCAGTCCTGCATACGAGCTATGGAAGCTGGCATGAGGCAGCATGCTGATGTGCTAGGCTCCCCAATCAGGTGCTTCGAAGATTAGATGTCACGAAACTCATGTGAGATCATGACATCGGATTGGCTGATCAGCAGCGTCCGCAGTCCAAGGTTCTGGTCAGGTGCTGAGTCAGCAGCAGCAGCACCAGCAACGCAGCAGAGCAGCAGTACACCAGCAGCAGCAGCACCAGCAGCAGCACCACCAGCAGCAGCAGCACCAGCAGCAGCACCAGCAGCAGAGTCAGATTAGTTGGTGCTGCATGTTGCTTCACTGCTGCGAACATGCCTAAAGTTGACAAGTTCCAAGCAAGCACCGTTTGATGGATGCCCGCAGCTGCACAAACACCTCAACGATCTGGAATATGCAACGAGGACCCTGCGAATGCTGAGCGGAGCAAGTGCGCAGATTGTAGCACAATACAGCAGCAGCAGCAGCAGCAGCGGGGGTATTGGTAGGCCAGCAGGCATACATCACACTTACAGCAGCAGCAGCAGCAGCAGCAGCAATAGCCAGGGCATGGGCTCAGGACTGCAGCCCGCAGGCCCTGCATCTGCTTTCATGCAGCTGGCTGGCAAGTGCCTGATCATGACAAGTCAAGCTCTGTCCGGGGTGACAGCGGCACAGCAGGACCCCATCGTCAGATCTGACATCCTCGCCCAGCACCTGTTTGTTTGCTTGCAACACATGCATTGGCTGGGCTCGCAGCTGCAGCAGCTGGTGCTGCCAGGAAAGACAGACAAGGCAGCAGCAGCACTGCAGGACCTTCAGAAGCAGCAGCAGCTGCTGCAGCAGACGTTGTCAGCCGCAGTATGGCGGCTGAACAGAGCAGCAGTGATAATGGCGGATGTTACGCTATGGCAGGCACCCTTTGTCAAAGGTTTCACGTTGCAGCCTGACATACGGTTTCAGCATAACGTTGTTGCTGCCAGCAGCGAAGGATTCCAATTGCCTGTAAGCTTTGGGCCGCCACCACCCCAAATGACATACTGGTATCACTGGGCGGCGCAGCAGCAGTGGCAGCAGCAACCGTCAGGTGGCATTGTCAGTCACCTAGCAAGGGCTATTGGGTTGATTGGTCCCACTCCGATAGAACAGCTGGCCGCATTAGCTAGCACGCAGCCTGATGAAGGGCTGACTCTCGCTGATTTGGATCCGCTGCAGCACAACCGTCAACAGCAGCAGCAGCAGCAGCTGCTGCGGCGCCAGGCTTACGGGACGTATCTGAATCCCAAAGTTGCCGTAGAGCTGACACCTCAGCTGCCACAGCAGCTGAAGAGCTTTGGAGCTGCGCTGTGGTCGGCGCTGCCACGGCCGCGCTGATGCAACAATGCCGGCTGCTTGAACCTGGCAGGTGTGAGTGAGATGCGGCTGGTGCTGCCTGCTGCTGGAAGCGGCAAGTCACACAAGTGCAGCGCATGCAAGACAGCAAGGTGGGTGGGGCTACCGCAGTTGCTTAGCACTGCTGGCAGCCGTGTAAGCTAGGAATGCTTAGGGTTTAAGCGCTTGCGTTACTTTTGCTGGCAGCAAGGTGGGTGCACGGCGCGGCTGTCATAGTTGCAAAGCACTGTGCTGTTGGCAACCGTATACTATAGTATGATCTGAATGATCAGCTTGATGGAGTGGGTGCATGTCTGGTGCCAGCACATGGACACAGTCTTGTGTGCATGCACAGCCTTACGTGATGCGGCTGATGGCTCTGCATGTGTGGCTGATATCCCTGCTCAGACGATATTGGCAGCCAAACAATGCTTCCCTTCTTTAGAAAATCAAAGCAGCAGCTTCAGGTCGAGGATACAGCAACAGGTGGTGCAGCTGTAGCATGAACTGTTTCTGCCTGATCTTCCTCATAGTATGATATCACAGCAGTGGCATGCTTCCGAAGCTGAGCAGTTACTATTGGTGCTACCATTGTGGCCAAGTTTGCAGAGCAGCAGGTGTCCCTCACTACATAAACACTGAGCACGGAATGCTGCTGTCCGCCCTGCTCTGCAGCTACTGCAGCAAGGAGTGCCAGGCCGCATACTGGCCCAGCCACAGGGCAGCATTCAACCGCCTGCGAGCAGAAGCTTGAATAAATGGTGAAGCCGGCTGCATTGTGGTTGGCTGCTGATTTGGCGCCAGCAGCAGCGGCTGCATCATGCTGTGCTTGGCTGGCAGCCTGCCAGGGGCCCTGCCAGAGTCTTTTATTATGTTTCTCCCCCTCCTTTGAGCCTCCCGTTGGCTCCTGGCTGGGGTCCCCACTCCTGTTCCCACTCCTGAGTGGAGCATGTAATGTACTACATTACATCAATGTATTGTAATGAGTGTACATGAGTCTGGCATTTGGCTGCTGGGCAAGTGCAAAGCGATGCCGCACACGATGAGCATGTCATATGGACTTGTCTCTGCACATGTCATATGATTTGTGCCACCAAGTGGCGGCCCCAATTTGGTGCCGGAAGAGGTGACTGGCACCCTGCGTCATGAAGGGGACAATGCGGGGCTTTGCGCAGCGTTGGCCCTTGCACTGCACTGTGTTGTAGGTAATTACTGTGCGAGCCTTGCACTAGGCTAGGGGCAATCAGCTTGGGCACTGGCCATGGCATGGGCAGCATAGCAGCAGCCAGGGTCAAGTCCCTGTGTCACCAACACTGATGTTGTACTAATTTTCGCCCTGTCAAGGCGAGGGTTCTGCAGCAGAACTGTCTGCTGTCCCCGCACCGCTCTGCAGTGTCATAGCTTAGTGAGATGATTTGGTAATCTGATGATGATGACAGCTTAGTGACTCACAGGCTATGTGGAGGTGGCTCATGACGAGCCTTCAGTGACTGATCAGCAACTGCAGGCTGTCGCCAACGGTAAACTTTCACGTGACATGAAATCTCCAACATTCTTCATCAATGCATGTTACCATTCACGTGTCAGAGTATGATTTGCTTGAACGCGCATCCAAGCCTAACTCTTAGCACTGTGCATGTTGAGCCAACACTGCAACTTGGTTGAAGCACACCGCAACACGAATCTTTCGTTTGGTACGTACCACACCGTACCGTGGTATTGTACCATTTTGGGCCATCATCATCATCATCATGTTACCCATTAAGCCATAGCATCAACGCCATCGGCCCCGCGCCCCTCAGGAGCGGAAGAAAGAGGGAGCACTGCTCCATTGTGTTTGCAAATATTACCATTACCATTACCATATTACCATTTTGGGCCATGCGCATGCACTCAGTGCATTGGCATTGGCAGTACTGCAATGGCATGCCATTGCTGCTGCCCTCATGAGATCAATCCGTTCACTTTACAGATCTATGCAGTGATCTACATCACCCTTCATTGGCTGCAATACTGGCAAAGCCTGCAAGACTACTGACGGCTGTTCAGCAGCCCTGGTGTTCAACACCAATCACTGGCTGCAATAATGGCAGCGGCTGTTGCTACTGACAGCTGCCACCTCCGACAACGCCCGCTGCTGTTACCAACACTGTTATGACATCGCCGCATCCGCGCCACTGCTGCTGCCTCCCGCCAGCCGCACTTCCCTTAGCTGCAAGACTGGCAAATCCTGTCTCCTTCTGCTGCTGCTGCTGCTGCTGTTACTAACACTTTTACGACATAGCCGCATCCGCGCCACTGCTGCTGCCTCCTGCCAGCCGAACCTCCCGCGGCTGCCCGTCGTCATCATACAAGATGTCTACAGCAGCGCCCGCGTTATCCAAACTCAAGCGCCCTGCTTGCAGGATAGCCGTAACTGCAAGCGTCTTTGAGGCTAGCGCGAGCACTCCTTCCTGCTCGTAGTAAGACACGCTGCGCGAGCCGCAGTTGAGCGCTGCTGCTGCTTCGATGAATGCGGCTATGCTGATGTAACCGTAGCCGGTCTGCCCTGCAAAGAAGCCGTTGGCATCTGGCGTGTACCTGCAAGCATGCAGAAAGGCATCTATAAAAGTGTGGCATGCTGATGTAGCAAAAGTGTGGCATGCTGATGTAACCGTAGCCGGTCTGCCCTGCAAAGAAGCCGTTGGCATCTGGCGTGTACCTGCAAGCAGAAGTGCCACGTGGCGGTGTGCGAAGAGCAGTGTCGCCAGTGGCGTGTGCAGGGGGTGTTTATCTGCTTCACTTGCGAGCATGCGCCTTCCAGTACCGCTACAGTGCTTAAAAGACTATGCCAACATCAACTGCATGCAGGAAACCACATCGCTCAGCAGGCCCTAGGGCTATGCTTATGCAACCGTAGCCGGTCCAGCAAAGCAGCCGTTGGCATGCAACGTGTACCTGCAAGGCGCAAGCGTGCAAACAGGCACACGCATAAGTGTGGCATGGTTGGCACTGCTGACACAAGTACTGTGGACATGCAAGCAGAAATGCCACACGCACAGCATTGTCATTGGCGTGTACCTGCAGGCAGAAGTGCCACGTAGCGGTGTCACAAGACTGTACCGGTTGAAACCAACTGCATGCAGGAAAATGTGACCACATTGCTCAGCAGGCCCTAGGGCTGAAAGAAGCAAGCCACACAACCACGCAACCCACTCCGAGTAAGTCAGCGCCCCACCTCATACAAGAAAGAAGAGGGGTGACACGGTGTGTTCAAGCTGCTACGCCGCAACGGACACTAGCTGGAAAAGGATGCTACGAGCAGCTCAGCTCAGACTGTCACTCAAATGGAGGCTGAACCCCAGAAAAAATCTCACCTCATGTACAGCGGGTTGAGTGCCGCGTAGCCTGCCTCATCTGTGGCTGTGTTGTAGCCGCGGCATGTGGCACCGCAGGCAATCCATACCACAGCTGCAGTAGTGGGTGTGTCTGATTGCCTGCTTGCTAGAGTGCTGCTGCTTTTACGGCTACACAAGACGCCACCGCAACACTGCAACCAGCAGCAGGACCAAAAGAAGCAACCCCAACGCAAACGACGCCTCACCTCATGTAGAGCGGGTTGAGTGCCGCGTAGCCTGCCTCATCTGTGGCTGTGTTGTAGCCGCGGTGCGCTTGGTCAGCATGCACCTCGCCCTTCTGTCCCATGTAGTGGAAGTGCTGCCGCGTGTGGCACTCACCCTGCAAGCACAACACCATTCAGCGACACATAGCGACTAGGGTCAACGGTCAACTTGTCCAAAGTGATATGCACGAGAATTTGCGCCAGTACAAGACCGATGGTGACTGCGGTGTCATGCACAGTCCATCCGACACTATGGTGAAGGCATTGTTGCCAAGAGTTGTAACATATGTATTTCATCATATGAATGTGCGACTACAGTCGGGAATTTTGCAGCCGCGTAGAAACCAATTGCCGGACCGCCGTCACTTACCTTTGGTGCGATCCATGATGCCGTGTAGGTGGCTGTTCCAGTGCTGCTGCCGTCTCTGTTGGCCCACTGGCAGCTCAGCGTGATGGTGTCCTCACAAGGCCGCTCCAGCTTGGCCTCAGCCACACCTAAATGGTGAAAATGGCAGCAGCAGCAGCAGCCGCCTCAGCACCAGCGGCAGCAGAAATGAAGGCAGAAATGTCGGCAGTGTCCTCACACGGCCGCTCCAGCTTGGCCTCAGCCACACCTGCGACTGTTCAGAAAGCACACTATATTGGTGTGACTGGCTACAGCTACTGGTGGCGTGCAGTTCAGGCTGTTGTTGGCTGGTGTTCATGGATACTTGAGGGAAGCAGCAGCAGCCTCCTCAGCACCAGCTGCTGCAGCAGAGGATGCCATGTCAGTGTGATTGGTGTCCTCACATGGCCGCTCCAGCTTGGCCTCAGCCACACCTATATGGTGAAAAGGCAGCGGCAGCAGCAGGTTGGGCACTCGTGGGGACACAAAGCCGCTGATGATGACTGAAACTGACAGTAATAGCAGCAGCAGCAGCCTCAACACCAGCGGGGGCAGAACAGAGGCAGAAAGGCGGCAGTGTCCTCACACGACCGCTCCAGCTTGGCCTCAGCCACACCTGCGACAGCATGGCAGCAGCAGCAGCAGCAGCGGCGGCGGCAGTGTAGAGGCAGAAAGGCGGCAGTGTCCTCACACGGCCGCTCAAGCTTGGCCTCAGCAACACCTGAATGGTTAGAATGACAGCAGCAGCAGCAGCAGCAGCACCAGCAGCCTCAGCACACCAGCGGCATCAAATATGTAGGCAGTGCCCTCACACGGCCGCTCCAGCTTGGCCTCTGCCACACCTGATGTGACGCACTTTGCATTTACATGGTTGCCAACATAGCAGCATCATCATCAGCAGCAGGGCAGGCCATGTCAAGCTGGTGGCGTCCTCACACGGCCGCTCCAGCTTGGCCTCAGCCACACTTGATGAGACAACAACATGCGCAGCAGCAACGGCAAGGTTAGGGCACCTGAAGCTCCTGACATTCTCCTCACAAGGCCTCTCCAGCTTGGCCTCTGCCACACCTGCAACAGCACGGCAGTAGGTATTGAACACCCCGCCGCATGCATGCCACCCCCTCCCTGTGCCTCCCTGTTGCTGTAAGGAAGTAAAACCCCTACTACTCCAGTGCACGCACTCGGACTCGAACACCCGCTGCATGCATGCGACCCCCGCCTGCACCAGCCTGTTCCTTCGTAAAAGGCAGAACGGCAAAAATCCCCTACGCCCGTGCACGCAGTAGGAAATAAAACACCCGCCGCATGCACGTGAACCCCGCCTGCACCAGCCTGTTCCTTCATGAAAGGCAGAAAAGGAGAAATCCCCTACGCCTGTGCACGCAGTAGGACTCGAACTCACGCCGCATGCGCGCACGCCCCTCCCGTCTCTGCACTTGCCTATTGCTGCCAGTGCGGTGTGCCATGTGAGAACAAAGGCAAAGTTCAGCACGTGTAGCTTCTTCCTCATGCATACGCCCCCTTCCTTGTATTTGCCTGTTGCTGCCAGTGCACAGCCTTGCGTGCAAGCGTAGGGTGTCTCTGCATGTTTTCTGCTCAAGTTCTGCTGCATTCTCACTTGCCTGTTGCTGCCAGTGCAGTGACGCGTGTGGGGTGTGCCATGTGGCTCACAAACCAGTTGTGGATGTCTATGTGGTGGCTGTTGAGGTAGTAGTTGATGTCGCTGCTCTTGCCAGCCCATGCCCTGCGTTCACCAGAAAAGAACAGCAGCAGCAGCAGCAGCAGCATGAGAAAAGATGCATGTAACTGCACAGATGTTGTCGCTTGCCCATCCACACCCTGCGCTCACGAGGGCCGCCAAAACACAGATAGCAAAAAGCATCAGGGGCATCTATGGAGGATGGTGAGTGCAAGCAATGGTGGCTGTTGCGGTAGTAGTTGATGTCGTTGCTCTTGCCAGCCCACGCCCTGCAAACCCCAGAAAAGAACAGCAGCAGCAGCAGCAGCGGCAGCAGCAAAATAGTTTGTGAAAAGGTACACACAACTGCCCACATTGTTGCTTGCCGACCCAAACACTCGCAGCAACACTATTTCAAACAACATGTACAAAGCATATAAGGGGCTTAGCACGCAACAACTCTGACACTTCTTCATACACTGTCAATTGATAACCCTCCCTCCAAACGTGTCCAGCTGCTACTTGCGCCCATGTAGCTGTGATACCACGAGAGCGGGCTCAGCACACAAGACTTTGCACAAAGAACCCCTTCAGTCTGTACGCTCCCACGTTGACGTATCCAGCTGCTGCTTTTGCTGCAGTATGTATCTGTACCAGTGGGAGAAGGGGCTCAGCACACAACAGCTTGAGCAAAGCACTCCTTTAGTCTGTAAGTCTCTCCCACAACTGGATTGTATGTGGCCAGCCAGTAGGATTACGCTCCCCACGCAACCAGCAAACCGTCTTTCACCTGAAGGTGTCCAGCTGCTGCTTGGGCTGCGCCATGTAGCTGTAGTATTATGGAGACCGCCCAGCACCCAAAGAATTTGCACAAATCGCCCTATTGAATACATAGATATCCCACCTGAAGGTGTCCAGCTGCTGCTTGGGCTGCGCCATGTAGCTGTAGTAGTAGGAGAAGGGGCCCAGCTGGCGTGCCCTGTTGCGCGCATCAGAGTAGATGGGGTCGAAGCGCTTGTGGTACTCCACCGCAAGCTGCAGACACACCAACAGCAGCAGCAGCAAAATGTCACCACAGCAGCGTGTCACCAGATGATAACAAAGCAGCAGCAGGATGTCACAATAATAATAATAATAATCAATCCTTGTAAGCCATACCTTTCGGCATCGGCAACCGAGCCTCACCCACTGGGGAGGCGGAAAGCAGACTGATTATTCTCTCTATTTTCGGTGTAAGGTAGACCACCCAGTCCCTTACACCCCTTACTAGGCAGCATGTGGGAATCAGCAGGATGTCACCATGATGATGATAACAAACAGCAGCAGCAGCAGCAGGATGTCACCACAGCAGCAGCAGCAGAATGTCATAAACGTGTAGGGGGTTGAAGCGCTTGTGGTACTCCACCGCAAGCTGCCAAGTGTTACACACGAACAGCAGCACGTGCAGCAGCAGCAACAGGATGTAACGATGGACAAATCAACAGCCACATTGCTCCTGACAGGGGCACTCGTACTGAACACATAGTGTGCTAGGACCATGACCGCATAACCACTGCATGACTCAGCAGCGCTTTGTGCAGCTTGGCCAGTGCCACCAGCTGCTTGTGCTCCTGCAAGTTGTTCACTATCGGCTCATGAGGACACATCCAAATGCAAACAACAAAAATAACATGTTACAAAACCAAAAAAACTCACCAGCACGTTGTGCCGCTTGGCCAGCGCGACCAGCTGCTTGTGCTCCTGCAGGTTTTTGACGATGGGCTTGGCCACCAGCACGTGCAGCCCAGCAGTGATGGCAGCTGACGCGATCGCAAAGTGGGTGTCATCTGGCGTGAAGATTATGGCCACGTCACCAGGCTTCATGCTGCCGATAGCCTGCGCATAATCAGTCGAGTTGATTACGTACATGATTATCAGTGTCATTCGTGCGCACGCACACACTGTCAGTGAATGGCAGAAGCAAAAGGAGCATAGCTCTGCCGATGGTCTCAATGGCAGCATTTGGGGGCTGAGTTGGGGGCTGCAATAATCAGCTGTTCAATGTAACATAAGGTGGGTGTCATCTGGCGTGAAGATTATGGCCACGTCACCAGACTTCATGCTGCCTGCACAGATTGAATCATTGTAAAGCGACAGATCATGCACATCATGTGGTGGTGCGCACACACACAGCCAATGCAGATCAGGTCAGAAAAGGCCACAACTCTGCTGCTGGTTGAAAAAAACAGCAGCAACCTGGCGGGAAATTGGGAGCTGTAACGATACAGCTGACCAATATAACATAAAATAAGCTGTTACGTAACACACCCACTTACCCTGATGGCTTCGTTGGGGTCGGCAGGCACATCATCTTCAGGGAAGCAGTCCAGACAAAGGGAGTGCTGTAACAATGAAACTGATCAATGTAACATAAAACACCCACGCACCCTGATGGCTGCGTTGGGATCGTCAGGCACGTCATCTTCAGGGAAGCAGTCCAGGGAGATGTCCAGGCCCCTGTAGGCACGCCCGATCTTGGCCTCAATGGTGGAGCGCACTGCAGGCATGCGCGTGCCGCAGCGGTCGCACAGCACCATCCGCCGCACCTGTTTGCAAGCAAAACACGCGCCAGGTGTGCGCGTGGCGTGAAATATTGTGCGGAGGACAACAGCAAAGAACAGCACCATGCGCCGCACCTGTTATTGTAAAGACACATAAGTTGTCAGACATGGCACACCCGCAGCGTGTGCATGTGGCGTGAGGGGTTTGAAAGGGAGGGAGAGGATGACTCAAACGTGTGGATCCGTAGTGCAATCTGCAACCGGAGGTGCAGGCGCTGGCTGCGCGGCGACAACATCACACATTGTGTGCTTGCCAATCACACAGTGCGCCTGCAAAGGGCTTTTCTCTTTTCAGGGACACCTGTTGCCAAGATAGCCATGCTGGCTGCATCTGTCCTGCAAGCTGCCACGCTCTCTGCAGAAGCACTGCTGCCAGCGATGCCTTGCATAACAATGCATTCAACCTACAGACCTCAAAAGGAGAGGCTGCATGTGCTAGGCACAGCTGCGGTTGAGGTATGTTTGCTTGCTACAGCACCAGCTGTCCAAGCTCTACACCAGTTCTGCGTTGAAAGAAGCCGTCAACCTCTTCACTGCAGCTGCACCATACGTGATCCGGCTGTTGCTAGCTTTGACTGTTGCCGTGACTGCCCACTGCTGCTTTATACCTTGCCAAACCTCCTGAGGTCAAAGCATGTGAGCGCCACCACTCCTGCTGGCTTGTCAGCAGCAGCACCAAACGAGGTCTGCACAAACCTACGCAGCACCACGTTGGCATCAAACTGCTTTGTTTCAAGGTAGGTTGGCCGGCGTCATGGCATTCAAGCACGCACCACGACCGTTGTACTGCAGAGCAGAAGACAGTTGCAGCAACAGTACCTGCTGCTGCGGTGAACTCACCCAGCCGTGTACTCGCCAGCTCCCACCATCAGTACATCTACAGGCTCTTGCTGCTTCATGACGCCTGATCAAGCAGGCTACGGCTATACTTGAAGAAAAGAGGTCGGTGCGTATGTGGTTGCGAGCCTGCCGTGTACAGCTGCTAGAGCACAGCCACGAATACAGCACGATCCCACTAACGAACGCTTTTGATCATCGATCGAGCTGCTTGTGCAGCTGTCCTTGCTTCGAATGCAAATAGGGCTTGCAAACTGACACAACAGATGCAACATGACCACAGGCTGGCGCTTTCGTAATTCCCGCAAAATCACAACCTGCAGCCATAGTAGGACTAATTATCTGAGCGTAAAACCTCCCACATGCGCTGATGATGCTGTCAGGCTTTGTGCAGCAGCACTGCCAGGCCAGCGATGATGTGGCAGCACATTCAATGCCAAAGATCAGCACACATCACGGCTCAGTTGGGTGACTGTGGTGTACGGTGCCACGAATTACAGCTGCTGCTGGTGATGAATGCTGCAATCCAGGCTGTCTGCAAGCCTTGAAGGGCCGTGAGCGCTGCTAGCTGCTGCACAACTACTAGCAGGCTAGCCTCATACCCCTGCGGATGGGTTGCAGGTGCAGTGGTCATGTCAGAGCGCTGGTTCTGCAAAAGCAGAAGCTTAGCTTGAGCATTGGCCCCAATGACAGCAAGGAATGCAGCTGGAGTGGTGAAACGCCTTCTTGAGTCCCGTTCTGTCCAGTGTTTGTACCGCTACGTACCTCACCTGGGTATGGGTGAGTGCGGTGCTGCTGTACACTGATGATCTTGGAACTTCAACAGGAGCCCCACCTACGTTCTGGTATCCTGTAGCACCGCTATTCGCATGTCTTTGGCGGGATTCAGTCGCGTAGCTGCAGTGTAACAAGCTGATCGCGCATATGATCGCAGAACGGGTGCAAACTACAGTCAGTTGACAAGTTGCAGGCGTGATCAGGTGTTCTAAGCTCGGGATGAGAACATACGAGTTCAGCTCTACATGTCTTGCCTGCAGAGGCTGCTGCTGCGCTCTCGTTTTAGAGTCAAGTCTCCATACGTTTTTGTATCAATCGACAGATTCAGCGCACGCAGCACCGGGCCACTGAAACCAGCTATGATGCAGTGTTCCCCATTTCATGGCAGCAGCAAGTCGCGAAGCCACGTTCAGAATAGCAACACGAGTGGATCTAGAACGTCTTCGCTGCTCGGTTGCATGAGGACCTCCATCGGGGTGCTGCCAGGTCACCCTGCTTGCCTGCACACCTCCGTTCTGCCAAGATGCCAAGCTGGGCTGCTGCAACGGCGCAATGCAGCAAGAACCGGACTACCTGCTGGTATTCAAGTCCCTGCAGGCAATGCATTCCACTCCAGCAGCCAACAGCAGCAGCATGAGCAGCAGCAGCAACACGCCAGGCGTGACACAGCAGCACATGCAGCAGCTAGCAGCGCTACATGGGATCACTCACACGACCACAGCAGCAGTGGGACTCACGAAAGCAGCAAAGAGGGCTGCGGCTGCGGTGGCAACCATGCGCACAGCCATGGGCACAGTCACTCTCATAGTCATGAGTATGGCCACACGCATGCGCACAGTCACTCGCACAGTCACGCAGGACACAGCCATAGCCATAGCCACGATCACCACCACCACCATCACCACCATGGTGGTCACAGCCATGCACACGGGCACCACCACCACCACCACTACTCTACAGACGCAGGTGGGCTACAGTCAGCAAGTTGAATGCATTTCACTTGCAGCCCTGATTTGCAGCTGTGTATCCTGATATAACCACGCGCACATCCATTTCTTGCGCCCTCCTGCTGCATTCTTTGTTCCTTGTCTGTGCTTACACCAACTACACAACCTGCAGTGCAATATGCATCATTCTGCAGGCGCGCAAGGCAACCCAGTACTGTCAGCCTATTACCATATCCATTGTGTGCTTCACTTTCCTTGTCAGTGCGCACACTCCCCTGAATGCTTGCTGTGGTATGCATCATCCTGCAGGTGCGCAAAGCAACCCAGTGCTGTCAGCGCTCGCTAAAACCGGCCTGTTCAGCTTAGCAGAGCACCTGGAGCACAACACAGTGTACACAGTCACCAGCGTCTCTTGCTTCGTAGCAGCGCTGCTGCTGCCGTACTGCGCTGCACAGGGCCTCCTGCAAGCAGCTACAGCAGCACTGCTGGGCAAAGCAGCGCTGGGGGTTACGTATCTGCTCTCTGGCGTGCCGCAGCTGGCAGAGACAGTTGGCGCAGCGGTAGCAGGGAAGGTTGACACGCACGTGCTGATGTCGCTGTCGGTGATCGGGACGCTGTACATGGGCATGGCCCAAGAGGTGGGTGCGCTGCAGCAGCAGGTGTTCAGGGCATGTGCTATGTGGCTGGCTGCATGTTGCAGTGTATCGTGTGGTAAGCATTGCTGTGGTATGCGTGGAAGCTCTCCGATTTGTCATGCCTCAGCTGCTGCTGATGTGCTGTTGTGTCCCAGGGTGCGCTGCTGCTGCTGCTATTCCGTGTGAGCCATCTGCTTGAAGACCGGCTCACGGAGCGTGCAAGTGGCTCGCTGCAGAGGCTGTTCGACAGCGTGCCTGATACAGCAAGCGTTGTGGAGGTGGACGAGGGCGCGCCACGCGTTGCGACAACACAGCAGGTGGGCCGATATCTTGACCGGGTGCGTTGGGTGCACCTTGTTGTAAGGGCGTCCATAGCTGTGCGTGTTGCAGCTGGATGTGGTCAGACTGGATGTGGTTGCTTGGTTGCATACAGAAGGTGCTGCACAGATTGTGGGCTACGATGTTTGTGTGCCGGCAGCAGGAAGGTGACTGTTCTACAGCGTGCCCGACACAGCAAGCGTTGTGGAGGTTGATGAGGGGGGCGCGCCACGCTTTGCGACAACACAGCAGGTGGGACCAATCGATGAGTTTGTGGTTGATATGTTCACCGGGTGCGGTGGGCGCAGTGTTTGTACGGGCGGCCACAGCTGTGCTTGCTGCAGCTGGATATGGTCAGAGTGGATGTGATGGTTGCGTGCATACAAAAGGTGCCGCACAGGTTGCGGGCTACACACTGATTGTGTGATGGCAGCAAGACAGCGACTATTTGTTTGTTTACCAGCGTGCCCGACACGGCAAGCGTTGTGGAGGTGGGTGAGAGAGGCGCGCCACGCGACGTGCCCCTTTCTTCCACCTTCACAACGCTTGCCGTGCCACAACGCAGCAGGTGGTTTGGTGGGAGCTTCGTGTTTCATACGTGCACAGGTTGCGTTGGGTGCAGTTGTTAGGGCGTCCACAGCTGTGCGCTGCAGCTGGATGTAGGCAGACCGGCAGTGGTTCTGTTGTTGCAGAGTCGGTGGCTCAGGGTCAGCATGTGCTGGTGCGGCCAGGGGAGCAGGTTCCCCTCATTCAGAACTTGCAAGCCTATCACCACTCACATCCCACATGCACGCTGTCTGTCTGCGATTCAAAACCTTCTGCAGGTGCCTGCAGAGTCAGTAGCGCTGGGTCAGCACGTGCTAGTGCGGCCAGGGGAGCGGCTGCTGCTTCGGGCCATCTGCCCTCACCCACATATTCTGTCAACTGATCTGTGTTCAGGTGCCTGCAGAGTCAGCTGCGTTCGTTGAGCGTTTCTTTGTGCGGCTACCACTCACTCAACTCCAGCAATTCTTCTTGGACAATCGCAGGTGCCTGCTGAGTCGGTGGCACTAGGCCAGCATGTGCTAGTGCGCCCAGGGGAGCAGGTGCCTCTTGACGGCACCATCACCTGGGGCACTGCCAACCTGAGCCTGCAGCACATCAGTGGGGAGGCAGCGCCAGTCAAGCTGGGACCTGGGCAGGAGGTGCCTGCAGGTGAGGTCTTTGCTGCATAAAGGGTTTATCCGATTGGTGTGTTGCAATGGATGTGTTCGCGCATGTTGGGCGTACTTGTTCTGTGGGTTGCTGGCCATGAACGGTTTCTGTGTGTTGCATTGTTTTTGGTTGTATCTGGCTTATGGCTGCTGTTTTGTGGCTTGTCGCAATGCAACATGCGTTTCAATGTGCTGTGACGGCACCATCATAGCAGCACTACGAGCTCGAGGCTGCAGCACATCAGTGAAGGAGGCAGCGCCAGTCAAGCTGGGCCCTGGGCAGGAGGTGCCCGCAGGTGAGGCAAGCTGCTTTGTCTCTGGTGTTCAGATTGTCTCTCATACCGTCTTGCTAGTGGCTGCTGTTTGTGGGGCTTGCAAGGCAATATGCATTGGTGTGACGGCACTATCACCTGGGGCACTGCCAACTTGAGCCTGCAGCACATCAGTGGCGAGGCAGCGCCAGTCAAGCTGGGCCCAGGACAAGAAGTGCCTGCAGGTACGTTCTGTGGAGTGCTGCTTGCTAGGTGTGTTGTGTTGCGCTTTGCGCCGTCTGGCTAGTTGCTGCTGTCATGTGGCTTGCAAGGCAACATACATGTTAGTGTGCTGTATCTGCACCATCACCTGGGGCACTCCCAACCTGAGCCTGCAGCACATCAGTGGGGAGGCAGCGCCAGTCAAGCTGGGACCCGGGCAGGAGGTGCCTGCAGGTACGTCGTGTGGATTGCTCCTTGCTTGCTCGGTGTGTTTGTGTTGTACTGCATACGTCTGGATGGTGGGTGCTGTTATGTGACTTGTTGGAATGCAACATGCGTGTGGTGTGACGGGCACCATCACTGATGCATTTGTTGCAGCACATCAGGTTTGGTAGCACGCAGTAAAGGAGGCAGCGCCAGTCAAGCTGGGCCCTGGGCAGGAGGTGCCTGCGGGTACGTTGCGTGGGTTGCTTGCTTTGCTTGCTAAGTGTGTTGTGTTGTACTGCATACAGTCTGGATGCTGCCTGCTTTTATGTGGCTTGTTGCAATGCAACATGCGTGTTAGTGTGCTGTGATGGGCACCATCAGTGGGGCAGCACATCAGTGGGGAGGCAGCGCCAGTCAAGCTGGGCCCTGGGCAGGAGGTGCCTGCGGGTACGTTGCGTGGGTTGCTTGCTTTGCTTGCTAAGTGTGTTGTGTTGTACTGCATACAGTCTGGATGCTGCCTGCTTTTATGTGGCTTGTTGCAATGCAACATGCGTGTTAGTGTGCTGTGATGGGCACAATCAGTGGGGCAGCACATCAGTGGGGAGGCAGCGCCAGTCAAGCTGGGCCCTGGGCAGGAGGTGCCCGCGGGTACGTTGCGTGGGTTGCTTGCTTTGCTTGCTAAGTGTGTTGTGTTGTACTGCATACAGTCTGGATGCTGCCTGCTTTTATGTGGCTTGTTGCAATGCAACATGCGTGTTAGTGTGCTGTGATGGGCACCATCAGTGGGGCAGCACATCAGTGGGGAGGCAGCGCCAGTCAAGCTGGGCCCTGGGCAGGAGGTGCCTGCGGGTACGTTGCGTGGGTTGCTTGCTTTGCTTGCTAAGTGTGTTGTGTTGTACTGCATACAGTCTGGATGCTGCCTGCTTTTATGTGGCTTGTTGCAATGCAACATGCGTGTTAGTGTGCTGTGATGGGCACCATCAGTGGGGCAGCACATCAGTGGGGAGGCAGCACCACTCAAGCTGGGCCCTAGGCAGGAGGTGCCCGCAGGTACGTTGTGTGGGTTGCTGGCTTGCTAGGTGTGTTGTGTTGTACTGCATACTGTGTGGGTGGTGGCTGCTGCATATGTGGCGTGCAAGGTATTATGCATTGGTGTGCTGTGACGGCGCCATCACCTGGGGCAGCGCCAGCTTGAGCCTGCAGCATATCAGATCAGTTCCATGTGTCCTTCCATTGTATTTTAGCGGGCAGGGACAGCCAGTCAAGCTATGCCCAAGGCAAGCGGTGCCGGCAGGTTTGCGCCTGATGACTGGATTGTCCAGCGTTTGAACCATCGTGTGCTGTGAGCTGTTCGACCTGGCGCTGCATACAACTGCTGTGTATTCGTGTGACTTGACTTGCCTGCAGGCTCCATGAGCACCGATGGCCTGCTGGTGGTGCGGGTGGAGGCAACGTCAGAGAACAGCACACCCTCACGCATTGCACAGATGGCAGCAGACGCACAGGTACGCCCAGCAGCAGCAGCATCCGCAGACTGTTGAGCATTGTAACCGGCCGCTGCAGTATGCCTTGCCACAGGTACTGTTAGCCGTACAGCCACTGCATAGTAAAAGCAGCAGCACTTGAGCAAAAAAGGAAGCAGAGGCACGTCGGAGAACAGGACACCCTCATGCGTTGCACAGATGGCGGCAGATGCACAGGTACGCCCAACAGCAGCATCCGCACACTATTGAGCATTGTAACTGGCAGCCGCTGCAGTGTGCACTGCCACAGGTACGATTGGTGCTGTAGTAACTGCTTGGGTGGGGAGCTGTTGCTCACCGCATTCACAGGCTGCAGGTTGTCGCTTGCTCCGCCGGCTGCAGCTGTCAATGCCAATGTATTTTGAAGTCATCAGCGCACACCATACAGGCTAACGCCTTAGTTCAAAGTTGCACACATGTTACATTGTGTCACAATATGTGTTATAAGTGTTACAAATGCAGGCCCAGCGCTGGCTGGACCGCGTGGGCGAGGTGTGGAGCAAGGAAGTCATCGCCGCATTGGTTAGTTGCAAATCACGTTACAACACATCACAATCTGTGTTATAACTGTCATAACTGTCACAACTGCAGGCTCAGCGCCCGCAACTGACGCGCTGGCTGGACCGCGTGGGCGAGGTGTGGAGCAAGGCTGTCATCGGTGCCACGCTGGCCACTGCTGCACTCCTGCCACTGCTGGGAGTGCCGCTCCTTGGCGATCGCGGCGCGCTGTACCGCGCTATGGGCGTGCTCACTGCAGGTGAGGGTCTGAGGTTTGCCATGCTGAACGCAGGTCGTTTGGTCGGTGTGCACGTTTGTGTGTCTGTTTGAAGCGTGTCAATTGTAGTACAACGCTATGGGCGTGCTCACTGCAGATGAGGGTCTGGAGTTCGTACTATGCTAGCGTTGCTGCAGGAGCCAGCCGTGTCCTCGTCTGTGGTGCTGCCCAACATAGGATCACGTGAATCAGCACTCAAGACACGCCTGCTCCTGCCCCTGTTGCTGCACAACATGGTGACGGCTGCATGGTGTAGCCACTTGTGCAGTACTGCGGGCGTGCTCTGTGCGTGTGTGCGCAGCAGAAATGGAAGTACTTCATATCTGATCTGCTGCTGCATGTGCGTTATCTCCCGTCCGCAGGTTCACCGTGTGCGCTAGCACTTGTGCCACTTGCATATGCTTGCGCCATCGCTGCGATTACATCAAAGGGGATCCTGATCAAATCTGGAGCAGCACTCGACGCGCTTGCTGCCTGCAAGACCATTGCGCTCGACAAAACAGGCACCATAACCACTGGAACCATGAACCTCGCAGAGGGTTTTGTGTTCAACCTGAGACCTGAGGGGTCGGGGGCAGCAGCAGCAGCAGAAATACCAGCAGCAGGAAGTGCTAGCAGCAGCACCAGCAGCAGCAGCAAGCCAGCCGGCTGGATTCACGTACGCGCAATGGAAGGGCTGGCAGATATCTGCAAACAGATCGCAGGCGGTAGCAGCAGCAGCGGCATTGGCACGAAAACTGGCTTCTCATCCTCGTCATTTGACGAAGATTATTACGAGATTCGGCGGCGCGGCAGCAGCAGCAGCAACCAGCTAGCAGCAGCAGCAGGTGTGCAGCCAGCAGCATTTGACGAGCTGGCACTCAAGTGTGCTGTGGCCCTGTCCCGCTTGAGTAATCACCCTGTGTCCCGGGCCATGGTTGACTCAGCACCCTACGTGGACGGTGACGTCGCGGTTTTGTCATTTGAGCAGGTTCCAGGCAGTGGGGTTCAGGGGGTGTGCCGCATTGGGGACTCGGAGCCTGTGCATGTGCGGTTTGGGGCTGCTGACTGGATTAACAGTTACATTACAGATAGTAACACTGTTACAGAGCTGGACGTGCTGATGAAGCAGCACACGGACAGGCCCAGCAGAGCCACAGCACTGCTGAGCGTTAGTCAGCTGCTGCGGACCCAGCAGCAGCAGCAACAGCCTGCTGCGGCAGCAGTGCAGCAGCAGCACCAGGACAGCTTGTCGCTCCTGGCAGAGCATGAGCAGCCAGACATGGTAGTAGTCCTGGAAGACACTAGCAGCAGCAGCAGGCCTGTCAGCAGCAGCAGCAGCAAGGTGCTGAGCCGGCCGGGTTCTCCTGCTCGATTCCTAGGCAGCATGGACAATAGGGATGGCTCCACCACCTTCTCATTTGATGAAGACGAGGCACTGGAGCATCTCCTAGCACCAGCAGCAGCAGCAGCAGCGCCAGCAACTAGCCACACCAGCAGCAACGGCCAGCAGCAGCAGCAGCAGAGTCCTGGCAGCAGCGTCAGCGGCAGTGTGGATCTAGATGGAAGTTATGGGCCACCAGGTCAGCCCAGCCACATGGCGCTGCTGTGCTTTGAAGATGTTATTCAGGCAGGGGTGCCGGCGGCTGTGCAGCAGCTGCAGAGCGGCAGTTGGAGCGGCAGCAGATGGCGCGGCAGCGGCAGTTGGCTGCTGGGGAGTAGTCCTGCTGCTGCTGCGAAGGATGTAGTCATGCTCACAGGTGGGTGCAACGGCTTTGTTGTTTTGTATAGAATCTTCATGCTAGTTTGCTAGTTTGTTATTCATCTAAGTTCTATTGGTTTGTTTAGTTTTGTTTCTTGGCTACTGCAGTGGCAGGGGCAGCTGGAGCGGCAGCAGTTGGCGCGGCAGCGGCAGTTGGCTGCTGGGGAGTAGTCCTGCCGCTGCTGAGAAAGATGTCGTCATGCTCACAGGTGGGTGCAACGGCTTTGTTTATTATCTATATTTAGTTGAGTTGTTGTCCGTTTTGCATGATCTGTTATTTTTGAATCGAAGGATTGTGTCACAGCTGTTGCAGTAGCAGCGGCAGTTGGAGTGGCAGCAGCTGGAGGGGCAGCGGCAGTTGGCTGCTGGGGAATAGTCCTGCTGCTGCTGAGAAAGATGTGGTCATGTTGACAGGTGGGTGCAACTTCTGAGGTGCATGCTGCCTGCATCGTGTGTTGCGTTCGGTGTCAGAATTTGTTGCTGTGGCAGTGGCAGCTCGCTGCTGGGAGTAGCCCCGCTGCTGCTGAGAAAGACGTGGTCATGTTGACAGGTGGGAGCAACGTCTGTGTATCTCTGTGATACTTTATGTTCATGCATGGTGTGACTCAATTACAACACCATTGAGTATTTAACTGGATGATTGTGTCCTAGCTGTTGTAGTGGCAGTTGGAGCGGCAGCAGATGGCGCGGCAGCGGCAGTTGGCTGCTGGGGAGCAGCCCTGCTGCTGCTGAGAAAGATGTGGTCATGTTGACAGGTGGGAGCAACTTAAGGTTTGTTGTTTGTTTTAAATGATTTTGTTCAACTGCATAATTGTGTCTCAGCCGTTGCAGTGGCAGCGGCAGCTGGAGCGGAGCAATTAGAGGGGCAGCGGCAGTTGGCTGCTGGGCAGCAGCCCTGCTGCTGCTGAAAAGGATGTGGTCATGCTCACAGGTGTGTGCAGTGATGCGCTTGTATGCTGCATGTCTTCTCGATATGAGCTTTCACGTTACGTAGCGGCAGTTGGCTGCTGGGCAGCAGCCCTGCTGCTGCTGAGAAAGATGTGGTCATGCTCACAGGTGGGTACAGTGATGCGATTGTACGCTGCGTGTCTTCTGGGTGTAAACTATGTGATGTTGGGTAGCGGCAGTTGGCTGCTGGGAGCAGCCCTGCTGCTCCCTTGTTTAACATGTGCCTTTGCTGCACGCAGGTGACAACCAGCGCGTGGTGCAGGCTGTAGCAGGCGCTGTGGGCATCAGCAGGGTGGAAGTGGTCAGGAGCAATGCCTGCACCACACGCTGCGTTGCTACCTCCCAGTGTATATCACATATAAACTGACCAATACTCCGTGGGCATGCACTTGATTTCTCAACGTGTGATTGTTGTCGCCCGCAGGTGACAACCAGCGCGTAGCACAGGCTGTAGCTCTAGTGGCCAATCCTTTGTGCGCATGCACACAATTCCTCAACGCGTATTGTTGCTGTACGCAGGTGACAACCAGCGCGTAGCGCAGGCCATAGCTGGCGCTGTAGGTGGTCAGCAGGGAGGAAGTAGTCAAAGGGATCATCAGCACCATATGCTGCTATGCCATCTCCGAGTGCCTTTTAGCTATACGTTGCATCTGGATTGTTGCAGGCAGGTGACAACCAGCGCGCAGCGCAGGCTGTATCTGGCGCTGTGGGCTACAGCAAACTTTTTTACGCGTATTGGTGCATGTTTTTCACTGCATAATTGTTGTTGGACGCAGGTGACAACCAGCGCGTAGCGCAGGCAGTAGCTGGCGCTGTGGGCATCAGCGAGTACAAGGCAGGCCTCAAGCCGGAGGACAAACTGGCGTACGTTACAAACGCGGCTGCAGCAGCGGCAGCAGCAGCACCACCAGGGCGGCGCGGAAGTGGCGCTGGCGGCTTGCTGATGGCTGGTGATGGAATAAATGACGCACCAGCGTTGGCAGCAGCACAGGTAAGCAGCAGACGTTACCGTGCTCTTCCAACATGCCTGTTGCTGGCCTGCTGCTTCAACCTGCGTCCTCAGATTTGCGGTTATCGCCTCCACCCCTCAGGACATCGTGCAGCAGCATTCAGCGCGTTGATATGTGGTTTCAGCATTTCTCCACTTGCAGGTTGGCGTTGCTGTCGCCTCCACTCCTACCCGACACGGTGGCAGCAGCAGCAGACATCATCATGCTCTTCCAATATGCCTGTTGCTGCCCTGCTGCTGTACCCCGGGTAGGGCCTGCGCTTTCAACTTGGCGTTGAGATCGCCTCCACTCCTAAGGACATGGTGGCAGCAGCAGCAGCAGCCATCATCGTGCTCTTCCAACAACCTTGCTACTGCCCTGCTGCTGTAACCTGTAACCTTGTTCCCATCCACTGCAGGTTGGCGTCGCCATTGCCTCCACCCCCAAGGACATGGTGGCAGCAGCAGCAGCAGACATCATCATGCTCTTCCAACATGATTGTTGCCGCCCACGAGAGAAACCTCAGATTAATCTCGCGTGTTGCCTGATGTACATGCACCTGTCCCACTGCCATCCCACTGCTGTCCCACGTCCCCGCACTCCCTTCCCCTGCAGGTTAGCGTCGCCATTGCCTCCACCCCTAAGGACATGGTGGCAGCAGCAGCAGACATCGTGCTCTTCCAAAGTTCCTGTTGCTGCCCTGCTGCTGTTCCTGTCCATTGCAGGTTGGCGTTGCCATTGCCTCCACCCCTAAGGACATGGTGGCAGCAGCAGCAGACATCATCGTGCTCAATGGCCAGGGCATCACCAACCTGCCCTGGCTCTTCAGGCTGGCTGACAGGACACACGTCATCCTGCAGCAGGTGGGGACGGGTTTAGGGGATTATGATACATGTCATGTTGCAGGGGGTGGGGAAGGGGTTTGAGGATTATCATCACCAACCTGCCGTGGCTCTTCACGCTGGCTGACAGGACACACGGCTGCAGCAGTTGAGGAAGGGTTCAGCAATTTGAAAAGCAATAGCGTAATGCGACTGGCTACAGCTACTGTTGAGACAAGTTCAGACTATTGTTGACTCTGTTTTGTCGTATTACATGGAAAGCGACGCGTTTCGGGCTCTTCACCCTTCATCAGGCTTCAATCCTGTGAACACGGAGAGAATCAACAAATACTCGCCATCAGAAGCACACAGCAACAGGGTGCAGGTTTTTGGGTGAGGTCACTGGCCATGTTGCCAGTGGCTCGAACCCTGTACAATACTGCACTGCAAAAGCAAACCATGAGGTCTTGATGATGAACACAGGGTGAGAGCCACTGGCAACATGGCCAGTGACCTCACCCAAAAACAATGTAGTTACTGTGCAAGGCAAATACTACAGGCAGATTCACGCTGGCTGACAGGTCACACGTCTGCAGCAGTTGAGGAAGGGTTCAGGGGATAACACATGTCATCCTGCAGCAACCCCATCCCGCAGCAGGTAGGGATTATGATACATGTCATCCTGCAGCAGGTGGGGAGGGGTTCAGGGGATTATGACACACGTCATCCTGCAGCAGGTGGGGAAGGGTTTAGGGGATGACACACGTCATCTGCAGCAGGTGGGGAGGGGTGTATATCTAGAGGATGACATGTGAAGGCAGCTTGAGTGCATTTCGAACACGTGCGGTCCCGCATGTCATGGCTCAGATCAGTTGTCTGCATCTGAAACATCACATTTACTCCTTGAATGCAGACTCCGACACCTCATTTCCTTGCATCCTTGTCTGTGTGTTCCTTTCGTGCTGCTCGCAGAACCTTGCATTGGCGCTGGCGTCTGTTGCGGTTGCAACGCTGCCCACCGTGGCCGGCATGTTCCCACTCTGGCTTGCTGTCACGCTGCACGAAGGCTCAACGCTGCTGGTGGCACTCAACTCGCTGCGGCTGCTGCTGGAGGGCCAATCTAGCGACAAAAGCAGCAGCAGCAGCAGCAGCAGCAGCAAACAGGGGGCAGCAGGGCACAGCCATGGCCACAGCAGTGAGAAGGCGCACAGCCACTAACGGATGTTGGCGCGTACGGGGAGGTGCTCAGGCAGCAGTAGCTGATGGAGTGAGACTGCAGCAGTTGGGCCTGAACTCACTCACTGTCCTACTGAATGAGGGTCATTCTCAGCACCGGATGTTGCAGCAACCAGTAGTACAGGTGTCATTGCAGCTGTGCTGCTGTCTTCGCAATGAGCTGAATGCAGGCTGGTACGTTGATACGTTCGTGTATGGTGTGGTCTGTTCAAAGCAATGCTCGGACTCTTGACTCCTTGAAGGTTCAGCCTGGTTTCTGACAACCCATGTGCAAAGTCTGCTGGCCGCCGTGACGGGTAGCCAAGCTTGCGCAGCACCTGCATGGAACAGCAGCAGGCAGCGGTGCACAGCAGAGGGCCTCAGCAAAAGCTGAGGCAGCTGCACACTAGCAGGTGGTGGCCCACCCTCACACACAACGCCAAACACATGCAGCGCAGGTCACATGTTAATGGGTAACATGATGATGATGATGATGCAGCGCAGGTCACACACTAACTCAACGAGCCCCCATGCACTGCCGGTACACCATACTATGTGGCTAATCGACACAGCAAGCCCCAGGGCCAGCAGTCTGCCACTGGGTGATTTTTAAACCGGAGGGGACTCCACGCGTGCACTGCCTCCACCATCCGGTTAGCGGCCCGCGACCCACTCCCAGTGGCCTTTCAGCAGCGGCCTAAGCACCGAGATGCACATACACGCAAAAACCCACCTGCTTGCACTCTGCAGGGTCTGTGCAGTTCATGATGGGCTCGCCATAGGCCTAGCTCGTCATGTCCCACGCGGGCGCGCCCTTCACACTTGAGCTGCCCTTCACACCGACTGCAGCTGGGCCACCCTGCGGGCTGCTGCTTGCTGCTGCAGCAGCTGCAGCATTGCTGCTGCCAAAATCGGCAGTGACGCCTGGCTGCCCGTCCGGTTTACATCCAAAGTAGAACATCTTGTGTACGGTTCCGTTCTGGTTGGTCCAGTTGACGCGGCACGGTGCGGAGGGTGCCAGGAAGTCGAAGCCCTCGACCACCTGGTAGCTGCTGGTAATTCCAATGGGGCCATCACCTCCAGCCTGCAGTGCACACAAAAACACTTGTTAAACAAGTTGAACGTGACTGCAGGCCAGCGGCATCACACCGAAACCTGGAGGGAGCAGGACCGGACTGCTGCTTGATTCGATCGTCTGAGCCAACCGTTTGAGCCAACCGTTTGAACAGGCGATTTGAGTTCTCTTGAACTACAAGGCTACTTGCACCAACTCACAAAGATACAGACAGCCTGCTGTGCACAATTTATACAGGCGAGCAAGGCCCTGGCTTCATGCAGCTAATGGCTGGGGCCGGGAGAAGCTGGTTGCAACTGCAGCAGGATTTGCTTCGTGCGTGACAAATCACCGCACAACGAAACGTTGTTTCTGCAAGGCAGCATGTCACAACCAGATGGGATCGGACGATGCTGATGCACCTTACAAGTGGGAGCCCTGACTAACCGTCACGGTGCTGTGTGACACTTCTCCAGACAGTCTATGTACACTGCTACAATCGTATTGAAGCGCACTACGACAGGACTCAGAGGCTGTGTCAGCCACACGCTGTCCACAGCTGGCTGGGTATGGTGAGCACCCTCCTTTGTGCATGCGCATGTGCCAAAGCTGAATTGCCAAACGAGCAACAGTTCCCACTGCTCAACGAAGCGCAACCCAAGAAACCCCAGGTATCAAGGACTGCAGGAAATTAACATTTAAATCACATTATGGCAGTCACAAAAGCCAGGGGAGAGCCGACAGCAGAAGACCGCCGGCTGACACGTTGTCAAGAATGTTGACAAACTATTAGTCTGTACTGGTGCATGTGAGCACCATCCTCTCACTGCTGGTAGCGCGTTATTGTATGGTAGCCGCTGCACTGCTGCTGAGCCAGGGATGCCATCAACCAGCACATCATACACAGCAGGGAAGGCAGTGCCAGGCACAGCCCAAGACCAGCCTGCTGCTGCTCCCAAGCTGCGCCCACTTGCGCTGCTGCTGCTGTTGCTGCTGCCGCAGCCAGCGGCTGGCTGTTGCTGCTGCTGTGACAGCTGAGCTCACTCACTGCACAAAACGCGTACGCAGCAGCGGCGGCACGCTGTGCAGCTGAGTAACACCTGCCAGGTGCACCTGGTAATATGCTGATTGCTGCTGCTTTCGCTGCTGCAGGGTGTCGTGCTGCTGCCGCTGCTGCCGCTGCTGTTGCTGCTGTGCCGCTGACCGCGCATTCTGCCCGAAGTGCAGCAGCTCTCACTGCGCGATGTGTGCCGCGTTGTTTACCGCAGCAGGCGCCCAACACCATTGACAAAAGCGCAAGGACACGCCATCACCTGATATACTCCCGGCGCCCAATGAGCCGTTGCGCACCAAGCCATGTTGCAGTGTGCTTTGGCAAAAGTGCAGCAGCGGCCGGCTGTCACCACGCAGCAGCTGACACTCGTCAAGTCTGCAGCAAGGAGCACCTCGAACGGGAGCAGCTGCTGCCACTGCTGGTGCGCAGCTGAGTAGTTTGGGCTGCAGCAACTGCAGCCAAACAGGTGTTGCGCTGCTGTCACACAGATGTGCTGCGCTGCTGTCACCCACATGTGCTCTGCATGGTGTCGCGGCTGCCAGGGAGGGCATCCTATATCGGCTCACACAACTCAAGTTTGTAACAGCCTCGAGGCATATCTCCAAGGCATACCTCGCAAGCCTTGCAGGGCCTGCTACTGCTGCTGCTGCTGGTTGGTGTGTGCCTGCTGCAGCAGCTGTGTGAGGTTGTCGGCTCTCCCGCCTGGGGGTTGGGTCATGGCCTTGTAGCCGCGCTGCTCAAGCAGCTCCCCTGCGGCTCCTTTATTGTGAGGCAGGCCCTGGGCGGTCCACCTCAGGCACCGACAGGCCTGCAGCAAGAAACACGCAAGCAGTACACTGACGTGATGGTGAGGTTCGCTGCAACACATGGCGTCCAGGATCCGGCCTTGACATGTTGCAACATGTGCGTAAGCTGCCGTTGTTGAGCAGAATCAGCCTTAGGCACAGACAAGCCTGCAGCACAGGATAGCAAGATAGCAGGATAGGGGACGATCTGTTTGAGATCATTTGCCTTTGGAGTTCAGCCGCCTGCTGACAGACAGCAGCAAGCACGTGCCGTAAGCACAGCGAAACATTGGCTGCTGAAACGCAAGTGCTACAGATCTCTGTGCCGCTTGACACTGCGCGCTGCCACGTCACTTTGTTGTGGACCCGCCTTCCAATGCCTTTCCTGCGGGCTGATTCTTTTCATCTCCAGGATGGAAGCTCCAGTCAAGTCAGAGGTGTACCTGCTGGGTCTGAGACACTGAAGAAGAAGAAGAAGAGGGGTTGCATGGCGCACAGGCGACTATGTCGCAACGAACACCCACGCAGCAAGGCGGCTACAAGGAAGTCTGAGACTTGTCGTGGCAGCTGGGCCCATCAGCAACCCACCCCTTTTTCACAACGTGCGCTGTCACAGGGAGCAGCTGTACTAAAGGGTGCCATGCACCTCAGTGAGCAACATCTACAGGCTGCACCAGGTGTCCTGCTTGTGGTCAGAATGTTGAGTCTTTGTCACATCTGATGTTTGATTGTCCTGCCACTTCTGCTCAAAGAGATACTATGTTGGATGAGATTCGGTCTGTTTTGCAACAGACAGTTGCTGGTGGCGCTGGAAAATTGCGCAATGTATTGTCAATGGAAAATTGTTGCAATGTATTGTGAGGCGCGGTTGCCGATGCCGAAAGGTATGGCTTACAAGGATTGATGATTATTATTATTGATTATAATTATTATTGTATTGTCATTGACTGATGCATCGACCAAGTTGTTGCGTTTTGTTTCTGATGATGTTTGGGGTAGCAAGGGGGTTTGCCGACTGGTGTCTAGGAGCATTGCTGCGTATCTTGTGAAAGCTTGGGATGTGTGTAATAGTTGCAAACATAATGGAGCGGTGCTCCCTCTTTCTTCCGCCCCGGGGGGGCGCGGGGCCGATGGCGTTGATGCTATGGCTTGATCTGGTAATTTGATGATGATGAGATATGATGAGGTTACATTGGTCTGCTCAGGCGCCTACGGCGCAACGAAGACCTGGTAAACAGGATTTCAGAGGCTCAAAAAACAGTATGCTGCTGCCTATACAAGCAACGCCCAACCTCTAAAGGCAGCCGGTTCTGGCAGTAGCATTCAACTAGTGTTGATAACTGTAGAGCCATATACAGATAGAAAGCATGTATGGTCATGACACACAGGATATCGGCTGCAGCTGCAGCATGTTATCTGATATTGAAGGTCAGTCAACGCCGTATGACACGCATGCCATTTCCTGAAATCAAAACAACATGCCATGACATGAACGGTTGTAGCGTTAGTAACAAGGTACGTGCTGTGTTTGGTATTTTAATGGTAACTGCAAAATCAGTCAAAGCCTCCCAAAATGAGGCTTGTGCAGCATGTATTGCTACTGTTTCAATCATGTCTGGCACATTGAGGTGGGAGGATACAGCCCAAGCTGTCCTACGGCCATGTTCAAAAGCATGCGCTGCGGCTAGGCAGACATGTCCCACACTAGGCGGTGCAACCGTCTGTGTGGTGGACGTGCAAGCCATATAGCAGAACATGGGATACGGGAACCAGCAGGTAACAAACCAAAGATCAAAAGCTGGCTTTCGATCTCACGCCTCACAGCTACAGCCACAGGACATGACCGAAAATGATGCTCAACACCAGGACTGAGCGCACCACAGACAACACAAGGGGTGTGTAGTCCCATACGTTGAGCAGTAGGAAATGCATTTAAAGTCAATCTCCAAGCTGCATCCTTGTACATGTTTGCAACACGCAGATTCCACCATCTGTGCAACACCGATGTAACAGGAGGCAGATAAATGATGATGATGATTTTTTCGGAATTGATGATGATGAGGAATTGATGAGGTTACATTGGTCTGCTCAGGCGCCTACGGCGCAAACGAAGACCTGGTAAACAGGATTTCAGAGGCTCAAAAAACAGTATGCTGCTGCCTGTACAAGCAACGCCCAACCTCTAAAGGCAGCCGGTTCTGGCAGTAGCATTCAATTAGTGTTGATAACTGCAGAGCCATATACAGATAGAAAGCATGTATGGTCATGACACACAGGATATCGGCTGCAGCTGCAGCATGTTATCTGATATTGAAGGTCAGTCAACGCCGTACGACACGCATGCCATTTCCTGAAATCAAAACAACATGCCATGACATGAATGGTTGTAGCGTTAGTAACAAGGTACGTGCTGTGTTTGGTATTTTAATGGTAACTGCAAAATCAGTCAAAGCCTCCCAAAATGAGGCTTTTGCAGCACGTATTGCTACTGTTTCAATCATGTCTGGCACATTGAGGTGGGAGGATACAGCCCAAGCTGTCCTACGGCCATGTTCAAAAGCATGCACTGCGGCTAGGCAGACCATGTCCCACACTAGGCGGTGCAACCGTCTGTGTGGTGGATGTGCAAGCCATATAGCAGAACATGGGATACGGGAACCAGCAGGTAACAAACCAAAGATCAAAAGCTGGCTTTCGATCTCACGCCTCACAGCTACAGCCACAGGACATGACCAAAAATGATGCTCAACACCAGGACTGAGCGCACCACAGACATCACAAGGGGTGTGTAGTCCCATACGTTGAGCAGTAGGAAATGCATTTAAAGTCAATCTCCAAGCTGCTTCCTTGTACATGTTTGCAACACGCAGATTCCACCATCTGTGCAACACCGATGTAACAGGAGGCAGATAAATATGCTGCTGATAAGCATCCAACCTTCTTATGCTCTGCAAAAATGCATCGTGACGGGGTTGAATGGCATCATGCGCAGACAGATGTTGTAGTTTTGTGGCTGTTGCCACAGTAAGTTCAGTCAGCTGCACTGTAATCACATGCTGGCCAACAGATAACTGCCATCCCAAGCCAGCACACATAGTACTGCGTGCAGCCGACATACTTTCATTGCTAACATCAATCAATGTAGAAATGGATTGTCCAGCTTGCAGAGCAGCTGTAAACTTGTTCTTTGCTGCTGTAACCCATGCCGCCGGCAGCAAAGCCATCAAAGCTTGCATGTGCTGCAAAGCAACCTGCCGGTTAGTGTACGCTGCTCGATGTTCAAGCCAGGCAGCCCAAATTCCTACGTTGTATCGTGCGTGTTCCCCAAGAGTGCTGGGGGCACCGGGGTGTGCGCACACATGTTGTAACTCATGCAAGAGCACAACAGCCTGGCCTAGGCATTGCAGCTTAGACAAGTGTAGCAAATCAGTGGGTGCAGCACACTCCAAACCTACCACCACCTGCCTGGACTGCTCAAACCATTGCCACTGTTGTTGCACTACAAATAAAGGGTTGCCCCACAAAGGAGCTTCCCAACACAAAGAGTTAATATCGAGGGCGTTGGTGCCTACATGTTGCATGGGAGGCAGTGCCCTCAAACCCAGGGCCATTGCACGCAATGGCTGAGTGATAAGATTTGTATGCCCGGGCTCAGGCAGTAAATGCTCTTTCCCACACAATAGTAAGCCCCATGGGCTATGACTTGCTGCCCTAACTGCCCCGTTGACTTGGCTGGCCCAACGCTGCCACAATTCCTGACCAAGTGCTATCCATGGTATAGCAGGGTTGCCAGATAACAAGTCAGCCCCTTCAGACGCCCAACGAGATAAGAGGTGATGGTGTAATGGTAACAATCCAAAGCCACCATCTCTGGGGCGTGCTGCCATACAAGCACTAGGCACCCCAGGTGGCCGCTGTAAGTTGCCTTTTGGGCCCAAACCTGCATCGATCAAAGCTGAGGACCATTTTCTCAGCTGATCAGACTCAGAATGCGGTAATGCACATGCAAATTGGGCTCCATAAAGTATGGTTGACAGAGCATAAGCATTGATAGCAAAGGCACGGCCAAAAGCAGACAAGCATGGAATGTTACTTATACTTTGCATTCTCTCCTTGACTTTTCCCATGCGTCTGTCCCAATCCACCTTGCTTATGCCATGCCCATCTATAAATACACCCAACGTTTTAGCTCTGTCAACTATTTGCAAGCCTGAATGCTGTACAGCTGCATGAGTGTGTGCAACAAGAGGCTGGCGGCCAATGAGCAACAGTTTAGTTTTATTAAGGTTTAATCGTTGCCCAGAGGCATTAGCAAACACATTCATGCATTCGATGAAGCCAGGTATGTTAGATAGTGAGGGCACAAAGGGTTCAGCATCGTCTGCGTACTGAGCAGCTATAATATTACAGCCCAGCACTGTCACTCCAACACCCCGCTGCTTCAAAAAACACCATAATGCCTGTCCAATAAATAAATATAGCAAGGGGGCGAGAGGGCAGCCTTGCCGAACTCCTGCCTCACATTTGAAAAAAGATGACTTAAAGCCATTCACCAAAGCACACGTGTATGTGTCAGTAAGCAAAACACGCATCCATAACAGAAAACCGGCTCCAACACCTAGTTGGCTGGCAACAGCAAATAAAAATTCCCTGTCCACAGTGTCATATGCTTTGGTGAAATCAGTGAACACTGCCACAGCAGAGGTGCCATTCACCTGCAGCAAGGCTGGTAAGATTTGAAGCAGGCGTATGCTGTCTCTGATTTGACGGTGTTTTAAAAATGCACACTGGGCAGGATGTATGATGTTGCCAATTATAGCCAACAACCGGTTAGCCAAAATTTTAGCCAAAATACGGTAAACATAATTCAGCAATTGTATAGGACGGTAACTGCCGGGCAATAACTCATCTTCACCTGGCTTCAGAATTGGAATAATAACTCCATCCAAAAAACCAAGAGGTACCCTATGCAGTTGCCCAATTGCTGAATAGAGGGATGCCAGGATGGGAGCCAACTGCTCCCTGAATTGACGAAACAGTTCACCAGGTAAACCATCCAAACCAGGAGATTTGCCAGGGGCCGTACCTCTGATGGCATAGACCACTTCATCCACCGTGACTGAGCCTTGCCCCAGTCCTTCTGCCTCCAGAGGGCCAAGCGTCCTAGAATGCTGTGACACTGCTTCGAGAACAGCTTGCCTGGCTGTGACAGTGGTATGTGGACAGGTGGTGATGGTGGCATAATGCTGGCCCACTATGCGTGATAGTCCAAGGCCATCTCTAACCAAGTGGCCTGAGCCAGGTGCGCGTAGACCCCTGATGTAGTTGCCACCCTTGGGTGGCCGCACAATACGGCTCATAGCTGAGCTTGGCCGTTCACCACCATGCACCCATCGCTGCCTCCTGGTTTGCTGTTGCTGAGCTTCATCTGCTACTTGCAGGTGTGCTAGGTTGTCACGTGCTACTAGAAGGGCAGCCAGAGCTCCCAGCACAGCTGCTCCACTGCATGTTCCCAACTGCTGATGTGCGGCCTGAACAGCAGCTGCTGCCGCAGCACGCTGTGCTGCCGGTTGCTGCTGGGCACGGTGCTGCCTTGCTGTGTGATTCAATCGCAGCACTTCAGCACGGAGTTTAAGAATGAAGCCAGGGAACCAACTGTCCAGTAAGGTGTTGGCATCTGTGGGTAGTTGATGCTGCTGGTCAGTCAACCATTGCTCCATAGCTTCTTTGCAGGCTGGATCTGACAGAAATAACAAGCGCAGTCTTTGCAAGCCAGGGCCAAGGGCACCACGACCACATGGCAGCAACTGTATAATCACTGCATAATGGTCGCTGACTGGGCCTTGGCGGTCTGCCTGCCAGCAGGCTGCTAGCTGAGAAATAAGGTTTGGACTAATGTATATTCTATCAATTCTAGATGCTGCGTTTGCCCTTACATAAGTGAAGGCCTTACGGGAGGGATGCTGCCTTCTCCACGCGTCACACATACTGGGTAGATGCTGCATCCAGGCAACTGTAGGTGTACTGTCATGTGCAGCTGCATGCCGCAGCTGCTGCTGTTGTCCTGCTGGTGAGCGTCTATCCAAAGCTGTGTTGGTTACAAAGTTGAAATCCCCAAGGAAAACCAGGCCTCTGTTGGGCTGCTGCTGTTGCTGTTGCCATATGCTTGCCAGAGGGCCACTGATAATCGCAGCATTTGCTGCAGTGTTGTTGGCATGTAAATACAGACCCACAACACTTAGCTGCTGGCCTGCCCATTCCAACGGAACTTGCAATAGTCTCCCTTGTGCTGGGCCAGTTGCTGGTGCTGTGGGCTCCCCACATAGGCGCATCACTCCGCTAGCAAAATGCTTAGAGCGGATAAGCACAGCCACACCTCCTGTGATACGCTGCTGAGCTGCAAATGCCACGCTCCAAAAGGAGTGCCATCCTCTATGAAGAAGTTGGCGCTCCACTGCTGTCCTGTCCAAGAAACCCACATGGGTGTCTACTGCTGTCACAATGTCTAGGCCCTGCTGCTGCCAATACTGACAAAGGCCATCCAAATTAACAGCTAAGCCATTTACATTGTGGCAGCCAACTCGTAAGCAGGGCCTTCTAGGCATTAGGCTTTTTAGTTGCTGCCCGCTTCCCACTGCTGGTGGGGTGTGGCAGCACAGGCTTACTGATCTGTGCTGGGACGTGCAAGGGTTGCTTGTTTGCAGCGCCGGTGTGCTTGCCAGACAGCTTGGCCAGCAGCAGCAACTGATCCATGCCTTCCTGCTGCTGCTGATGATGATTTTTTTTAATCGATGAGGTTACATTGGTCTGCTCAGGCGCCTACGGCGCAAACGAAGACCTGGTAAACAGGATTTCAGAGGCTCAAAAAACAGTATGCTGCTGCCTGTACAAGCAACGCCCAACCTCTAAAGGCAGCCGGTTCTGGCAGTAGCATTCAATTAGTGTTGATAACTGCAGAGCCATATACAGATAGAAAGCATGTATGGTCATGACACACAGGATATCGGCTGCAGCTGCAGCATGTTATCTGATATTGAAGGTCAGTCAACGCCGTACGACACGCATGCCATTTCCTGAAATCAAAACAACATGCCATGACATGAATGGTTGTAGCGTTAGTAACAAGGTACGTGCTGTGTTTGGTATTTTAATGGTAACTGCAAAATCAGTCAAAGCCTCCCAAAATGAGGCTTTTGCAGCATGTATTGCTACTGTTTCAATCATGTCTGGCACATTGAGGTGGGAGGATACAGCCCAAGCTGTCCTACGGCCATGTTCAAAAGCATGCACTGCGGCTAGGCAGACCATGTCCCACACTAGGCGGTGCAACCGTCTGTGTGGTGGACGTGCAAGCCATATAGCAGAACATGGGATACGGGAACCAGCAGGTAACAAACCAAAGATCAAAAGCTGGCTTTCGATCTCACGCCTCACAGCTACAGCCACAGGACATGACCAAAAATGATGCTCAACACCAGGACTGAGCGCACCACAGACATCACAAGGGGTGTGTAGTCCCATACGTTGAGCAGTAGGAAATGCATTTAAAGTCAATCTCCAAGCTGCTTCCTTGTACATGTTTGCAACACGCAGATTCCACCATCTGTGCAACATCGATGTAACAGGAGGCAGATAAATATGCTGCTGATAACCATCCAACCTTCTTATGCTCTGCAAAAATGCATCGTGACGGGGTTGAATGGCATCATGCGCAGACAGATGTTGTAGTTTTGTGGCTGTTGCCACAGTAAGTTCAGTCAGCTGCACTGTAATCACATGCTGGCTAACAGATAACTGCCATCCCAAGCCAGCACACATAGTACTGCGTGCAGCCGACATACTTTCATTGCTAACATCAATCAATGTAGAAATGGATTGTCCAGCTTGCAGAGCAGCTGTAAACTTGTTCTTTGCTGCTGTAACCCATGCCGCCGGCAGCAAAGCCATCAAAGCTTGCATGTGCTGCAAAGCAACCTGCCGGTTAGTGTACGCTGCTCGATGTTCAAGCCAGGCAGCCCAAATTCCTACGTTGTATCGTGCGTGTTCCCCAAGAGTGCTGGGGGCACCGGGGTGTGCGCACACATGTTGTAACTCATGCAAGAGCACAACAGCCTGGCCTAGGCATTGCAGCTTAGGCAAGTGTGATGATGATTTTTTTTTTTTAAGTAGAGGTTACAGTGGTCTGCTCAAGCGCCTACGGCGCAACGAAGACCTGGGTGAAAAAGGATATCACAGGCTCAACAACATGCTACTGTCAAATCAAGCAGTACCCAACCTCTCAAGGCTGCCAATCATGGCAGTAGCATTCAACAAATGTTGGTAAATGTCAAGCCTTTCTGACTCAAAGAACTCTTGAAGGACAGACCTGTACATACAGTGTACATACAGTGTACATACAGTGAACAGGAATTATAATGACTTTCGGCGCATAACAGCCAATCAGGACATCGGTGAGCAGCAAATATACAATATGGCACAGCAGCCATGAAAGCAGGATATAGATACTGTCTAGCACATTTAATCAATGTCTAGTACTAGACACTGTGCTAGACAAAAATGCACTGACTGCCTCATTCTATCACAGAGAGGGCTTAGTAAGCCATGGCAAACGGCAGAGTACTCTCTGCTGAAACACCACATGTACAAGTGATAAGCTGTGTTCATAGCTGCTGCAGCACAACTGCAGTCTGCTGACAACTGCTGCTACGTAGCAACAGTGACGTATACATAGTGAACACAGCAAACTTCAATCATGCAAACCAACACAGCGGTCAGTGGATACACAACATAGCACAGCAGGTAATCCAGCCTGGATGTGCTAGCCAAACTGTATCCACATTCTAAGTCCTGTTAACATGCAGATTTAAAACCTGCCATGACATCACTTGTACATGTGATGAGCTTTCAAACTGTGAACGATTAACCGTTGTGAATGTTCACAGCTATTGCACCACCATTGCAGCTCTGCTGTACGTCTGCTGACACACAACTGCTGCTACTTAGCAGCAGTATGTATACAAAACTTTCAACAGGAACAGCGCCTCTGTCAGTTGAAATAATTCCTGCTGGATGGTACACAAATAGACTGCCACAGGATTCTGGACAGCTGTGTCCCCCAATGCATACACACCTGCTGCAACACCACACCTGCTGCAGACAACTGCTGCTACATAGGGAGCAACAGCAGATTCCATGCATGTAGCTGCAGAACCACTCATACATTCAATATATGAACACCAAATTATATCTGAGCCGTGTATGCTGCCAGCATGCATCACAGCGGAACGGAGAGGCCCGCTGTTGCTCAATTGAAAGTGGAGTGCTTAGCTCACTAGCAAGCTGCTAGTTTGCTAAGCAAACCATGGGTTGAAGGATGTGGGATCGTGCAATTGCCAAATTCCAACTCCTTGCAATCCATCGATCCCACCATTCTGTATCGGGGACTTCCGGAGATGGCAAGCTGGGACCGACATCCAGGGAAACCTCCTCTCGAGCCCAATTTCACATTTTCAGCCAAATCACAATGTACATGGCCGATTTTGCGCACCCATGTGGCCTGGAGAGAGATTGGCACCTGGTGCACCAAAGCGAACATGAACGCCTTGAGTCCTTCCGGTCTCCAGCAGCCTTCCACGCCACACAAAAGGAATTAATAGATCACCCAGCGCTATTTCCGGCCCGCACCAGCGAACAGCGCCCAATCACTACCGAAGGGAGTAAATAGGAACATATGGAGTATATAGATAGGGAGTATAATATTATAAGCTTAATTATCATCGAGGTAGCAGTAATATATGAGGCTGAGGCTGATGATGAGGCTGCGCCAGACTGCGCAGGAAAAAGCAAAATCTGGAACCACCCGGGATCGAACCGAGGACCTTTCGCGTGTTAGGCGAATGTGATAACCAACTACACCATGGTTCCATATTACACCCAACCTGGACCAACAGTTTTAGTACTCCGCCAAAACTAGGTTTTAATGCACTAAACCCTGCACATTTCAGGTTTCGAATCCGGCTCTCTACGAACCATTTTTTTGCCACGGTCTGCGCAGAGTTCATGTTATTGGGTGGGGGAAGCTGCTTTTTGCCTCTTTGAGGCTTTTTGTGGTTGACTCTCGTGTACCGTGCTCTGCGGTCCTAAAAGTGTCTGCGGGCACACCTGGTAACTTACTTCAATCAATCAATCAATCAGGTCACTGGTCAGTTCCCATCCTTTGCCCTTGTAAGTAGCAGCACCCTGGCAGAAAAGCAGGCAGTGACACCCTACCCCTTCACGCAAGGCTCCTCACTCATGCAAGGCTGCGCATGCAAGCAAGGTTGGCCTGACCCATCATGGGTAACGGCAATGCAGCGCTAATTGAAATGTTCAACAAGTGCCTTGCCAAGGTGGGTGCAGTAAGCTTTGCTATGCCAGCTATGACAGCAGCACAACTACGGTTGTATCAAGGGGTAGATCAGTGTGACCTGAAGAATTTTGATTAGTGGCAATGCCAGCACACTGCTGCGCAGCCTTGCGTGAGTGAGCAGCCTTGCATGCAGGGGAAGGGTGTCACTGCATGCCTTGCTGCTTGGTGCTGCTATTACTTTGACTGTTGTACAACTCAAGATCATCATCATCATCATCATCATCATCATCATCATCATCATCATCATCATCAGCAGCAGCAGCAAATTACCAGATCAAGCCATAGCATCAACAACTCAAGATATATTCTTTCGCTAGACTTGGGCTGGCCAAGCAATGCCTGGCATTTATAGCGAGCGAGAGGTCCAACACTAGCGCTGTTGTCGTTGGAGAGCGGGCAAGCGACCGCTGAGTCCATTGCACCACCTGGGTGCTGCACTTGCAGCTGTGCAGCACTGTTGCCATCTCAATGTTTACCAAATAGTGCCTTTAGTTGCACAGGTCCTCAGCAGCTGCCGAAGCAATAGGAACAATCATTTGCAGCCCAGAATGCGGATCAGGGCAGAATGAGGCAGGTGTTGTGATGATGGCACCATGCAAGGCCAGCACTGTAGCAGCACTGAGTATAAGACGCGTAGTGGAAGCGTATTCAAAAGAGGTTTGTTAACCAATGATCAGCCTGAGGCCCAGTGTAAGCTGTTGTAGACTGCCTACGTCGCAAGGTCCGCGTAGTTCTAACATGGCAGTACAATGTCACATTAACTGCCGCGTGTCTCACACAGACGTGTGAGTCACAAGAGTAATGTCTAATCATCCACTACATGGATAGTAACTGCATACACAAATCGCATGAATGATGACAGCCTGCTTGGAGAGAAAGACATGTGGCAGCTTGTGCGTCGTCTGTGCCCTAAGCATGTCAGCGAGGCAGTTTACAGCGTCATGCAGCATCCATCTGGGCATGTAGCATCTACCCCAGCTGAGAAAGCTGATGCTTTCAAGTGTCATTATGAGCGCGTTGGCAGCCATGCAGCATTTGCTTCCTCCAACCCCCAGTTTGACGCTGCACACATGTCTTGTGTTGCAGCCAATGTGCAACAGTATTTGCAAGACTCTGCTAACTCCCCTGCCACCCTGCTGGACCTGCCCATCACTGCCGCCGAAGTTTCCGACTGCCTGCAGAGGCTGCGCACTGGCAAGGCCGGCAACCCGGCTGAGGAGGGCATTGTCAATGAGCTACTCAAGTATGGAGGCAGCACGGCCGCAGATATGTTACTGCAGTACTGCAATCTGATGTGGCAGCTTGAGCAGGTGCACCAGGTGCCAGGTACAGTTGTGAACATGCCCAAGAAGGGTGACCTGACAGACCCCACCAACTACCGTGGTATCACCCTGCTTAGCGTGCTTTACAGATTTTACACCAGCGTTCTCAACCAGCGCCTCATCAAGTTTGCAGAAGGCAAGTCAGCGGCGGAGGGCACGACACAGCAACGGCAGCAACGGCAGCAGCAGCAGCAGCAACAGCAGGCGCAACAGCAGCAGCAGCAGGCACGTCAGCAGCAACAGCAGCAGCAGCAGCAGTGTGTAACTGCTGCTACAGCAGCAGGAACGCCGCTGCTGCACGAGAGCCAGAACGGCTTTCGTCCCAAGCGCAGCTGTGCTGACCACCAGAGTGTGCTCAGTGAGGTGTTGGGTGGGAGGAAAGCTGAGGGGAAGGATTCTTATGTGCTGTTTGTTGACACCTATAAGGCTTTCCCAACAGTGTGGCTTGATGGGCTCTTTCAAAAGCTGTGGGACAAGGGTGTGCGTGGAAAGATGTTCCGTGTACTCTACAACTTGTATCAGGGTGCGCGCCGTGTGGTGTCTCACGAAGGTCATGTCACTGAGAGCTTCACATGTGACCTTGGTTTGCATGAGGGCGATGTTATTTCCCCCACACTGTACCTGTACTTCATTGATGATCTGCTGCATGAGGTGCATGCAAAGCACCCTGGAATCACCCTTATGGGCCCTTGTGACGAACCTGCTGGTCAGGTTGTGGCAGCCATGCAGGCTGATGACTTTGTTGCTGTGTGCGGATCTCTGGCTGAGGTTCAGGCTGTGGCTGCAACAGTTTATGAATACAGTTGTAAGTGGCGGTTCAAGCTGAATAGCTTGAAGTCTGCTGTCATGCATGTCTCACCAGCTAGACAGCCCAGCCAGTTGGCTGATTCTGGCATCGTTTGGAACGGTGTGCCTGTGCCTGTTGTATCAGAGTACTGCTACCTTGGCCTGTGGTTCAACAATGCCTGCAACTGGAATACGCACTTTGAGAAGATGTTGGCAAAAGTGCATCGTGTGAAGGGTGGGCTCATGCCAGTCTGGAAGAGCCGGCTCATCAGCGTGGAAGTAAAGCGTATCATTCTGCTTACATGCGTTCGCCCGATTGTTGAATATGGCAGCGAGGTCTGGTTTCCGTCAACTGCAAGGCAACTGCAACAGATTGACAAAGTGCAGACTGACATCATCAAGTGCTCAATGCGTTGTGGCAAGGAGCGCCCTTGCACTTCACTTGTTCTGGCTGAATGGGGTGTGAAGCCATTGCACATGTGGCTTCATCAGAGGGCGATGGAGTATTACTTTAGGGTTCAGCGTATGCAGAACTGTCGGTTGCCACATCAGGTGTTTTCAGCTGAGTGGAAGCGCCCTAGTGGTGCTGTTGCGGTGACACCTTGGCATAAGTATGTGCAGAGTTTGCTTTGCAAGTATGGTGTGGATGTTGAGGCGGCGGCTGATCGAGCTAATGCGTGCAAGAATCACATCAACCGTCAGGTCAGGAAGCTGCATGCAGACAGAATTGTTTGTGAATCACTGCAGCACTCTACTTTGAGCCGTTACATCACGCATGTGCACCCTACACATGCTGATACCATGCGTTTTAAAAGGGCTAGGCCCTTTTTGTGTTCTGGTGCGCCAACGCGTGGTATTGAGTTGCTGATGCGTGTTCGAATGGGCTGTCTTTGCGTGCATGAGCGTACCAGTCGTTATGGTGGCAGCAGAGCTGATTCTAACACAGCATGTCCTGCTTGTGGTCAGGGTGTTGAGTCTTTGTCACATCTGATGTTTGATTGTCCCGCTACTTCTGCTCAGAGGGATACTATGCTTGATGAAATTCGGTCTGTTTTGCGTGATGTTGCTGGCGGCGCTGAAAAATTGCGCAATGTGTTGTCGTTGACTGATGCATCCACCAAGTTGTTGCGTTTTGTTTCTGATGATATTTGGGGTAGTAGGGGGTGTGCCGAGTGATATCTAGGAGCATTGCTGAGTATCTTGTCCAAGCTTGGGATGTGCGTAATATTTGCAAACACAATGGAGCAGTGCTCCCTCTTTCTTCCGCTCCTGAGGGGCGCGGGGCCGATGGCGTTGATGCTATGGCTTAATGGGTAACATGATGATGATGATGATGATGATGGATAGTGACAGTTCCTGTTACAGGCCTCCCCCATCAGGAACTTTGACTGTCCTCAGTCAATACGCTGATAAGAGACCAAGTTGGCAATGAGCAACGCTCTGGACAACTGCACTGATAACACAGCCAGTACAGCAAGCAGCTTATGGCACGCAGCCCAGCTACTAACCAACAGCCTTACAGGCGCGCATTCAATCGGGGATTTATGTTGAGAACTCCCTCAAATCTACAAGTCGAGTTGAGTGGAGTCCGCGTAGTGCACTAGAGGGCAGGTCACATCACGTGCTTTCTCCATCGACGAGATACAGTCCTAGCCGTTACGGGCGTACATACCAAACTCAACAGAATTACAACAATGTACTTAGATTAGACAGGTAGCATGCAGCTATGTCTGAAAAGACAGTAATGTCACGAGAAGTTCACCAAGAACATGCCAGAGGCAAAGTGACAATCAGCAAGCAGTAGCACATCACTAAGAGATCATTTGTGACGACGCTTGCGCATAGCAGCATTAACAGCTGGCAAAGCAGCAGCCTGTGCTGAGCGCTTGTTCTTGCGCTGTTTCTTGTGTGGTGCTGCGACTAAACGCATGCCAGACTGGGACTGCACAGCAGACCAGTACTCAGAGACTTTTTCTGGGCAATTAGCACAATTGGCTTGTGGCTCCCAGGTGTTGTGCTCAACACCATAGCCAAGCCACTTCACAAGAAACTGTAGCTTGCCATGACCCACAAACCTGTGGCTCTCAATCTGCTCTACCTCATACTCCATTTCACCATCGATCATGGTTGGTGGCGGAGAAGCCACAGTGGAGGTACCAGGAGAAACTGGTTTGAGCAACGAGATATGGAACACGTTATGTACCTTGAGATTACTTGGCAGCTCTAGCCGAAAGGCGACTGGATTAATCTGCTCCAGCACTTTGAACGGACCGATCCACCTAGGCAGTAGCTTAGGTGATCCTTTGAACTTCAGCTTGATGTTCGCAGTGCTCAGGAAAACTGAGTCACCTACTGCAATGTTCATTTCACGCCGCCGCCTGTTAGCAGCAACTGCCTGCCGCTGCTGAGCAGCATGCAGCGCAGCTTTAGCGCTTTTGACAGCAGTCAAAATGGATTCTGCGCGATCAGTAGCAGAAACACAGTCTGGAACATCAAGGCGTCCTTCCCCCCTCAAGAGCTTGTCTAAGGGTAGATGTGGGCGCCTGCCGTAGTTCAGTACGAAAGGTACTGCTTGCACAGATTCCTGCCAGGAATCATTGATTGCAAACTCAACTAACGGCAGCAGCTTCACCCAATTGGACTGCGAAGGGTCAACATAATGACGCAGCATGTCCTCCATGATGCGATTCACTCGCTCTGTATTGCCATCACTCTGCCACGCAGTACTCATGGAAGCGGAGACACCAAGGGTGCCACGCAGGCACTGCCAGAACTTGCTAGTCCAGATAGAACCTCTATCGGACACCAGTTCATCAGGCAGGCCATGATGCTTGACAACAACATCGAGGAAGATATCCGCGAACTGTTTAGCAGTGATATCCTTGCGGCAAGGCGCAAGGTGCACCATCTTAGACAGCCTGCCACAAAGACAGCGATGGAGTCATGATTACTCTCTTCCATTTTTAGCGGACTGTACCGGAGCATAGGCCGTAAGATCGGCTTGTCACCCTCGAAAGGAATGACCTCTATGTCTAGCTCGATTTGAGAACCTCCGAATGGCGGTTCTTCCATAAACACCTCTGGGAAAGAGGAAACGATGTTTTGAACTTGCTCTGGAGCAAGCAAATCAGCGTGTGTGGGTAAACCGTCAGCAGCAGCAGCAGGCACTGCTGTGGTAGCTGCAGCAGTTCCATCAACTGCGCCAACAGTTACAGGCGCATCTGGTTTCTTATCACGAACAACCATCATACAATGCCACACGCCAGGGCCACTACGCAGTAAGCGATTGGCCGCAGCATAGCCGATTATATGTTATATGGGTGTGTCAGCAGTACTGCTGTCACTTGCATCTGTGTCATCGTTTTGTGTTACGGCTGGCAATGTGTTAGCTTTCGATGAAGCCGACATTAGAATCGTATATCTACGTTTGTTTTTGTATACATGACAGCAGCTCTTAGGAAAATCCATGATGGCTTGTCTGTCATGCAGCCAGGAGTCACCTATGATCATGTCAACCGTGCCTGGCATGTCAATGGCATAGAACACCAGCGTATCTGACAGTGATGACATACGTACTGTCAGTTTACAACAGCTGGATGCATCGGCTGCACTCTGTAACACCCCTACCACTGAGATTGGCGTTGCAGCAGTAGACAGTTTGATGCCATTGAGGGAACAGTAACGCTTGGAGATGTAGTTGCCACCACTAGCACCACTGTCAAACAAGGCCTTGGCTGGAGTACCTGCTGCATGCACAACTGCCTGCATCGTGTGTCGCTTAAGAACAGCGGAGTCAGTGCTGGCAGGAGCCGCAGCAGGAGCTTCAGACATAGGTGTGTCAGTGTGCGCAGGGTCGCATGCATCTTGCGCGTTATGTTGTAACTTTGGAGCATCATGCCACAAAGCAAAGGTGCATCTGCACCGCACAGGCTTTCCAGTAGAAGGGTCAGTGAACAGCTGGGTGCCTGTACTGTAAACATGCATAAAGCTGCATGCCCTTGACCAAGTCAAGCTGATGAGCTGGCAACTTGTAAGGCAGTAACACGCATGCACCAGCTGACGGATTCTCTAGCTTGTAACGTCTGTACAGTCTGATGTAATCAGCCCTGACTGAAGCCGGACAATGTATCGGCCTTTACATGCTGGCGGGTTCATGCTTTAGGCGTTCCCAAGGTCACGTGACGGTACGCAGAGTACTCAAAAAGCCTCAAAAAGGCATGTAATGATCTCTACATACCCGTGATCGGCTCTGCTCAGGCACTGCAAGGATTCACGGGAAGTGTGAGAAAAGGAACCGCTGAACCTCAAGCCGGAAGCAGACGATGCGTCGTAAACTCACCGAATGGGTTAACTGCACACCAATTCACGAAAGTTGTGGCTTGTCGAGTGGCGTTGAAACTTTCAGCAACACACTGCTTGGTGCTGCTGCTGCTGTTGCTGCTTTGCATTGGCTCCTGCCACCCTCCTTGCAGTCTCGTTGACTCTTGCGGCCCTGTAGAAGCGTAAATCACATTTTCTAGGTTGTTTTGTGCTGATACAACGCTGTGCGGTGGCAGCATGCTTGCCAGAGACAGCAGCAAGAGGTAGTGCACAGATATGTCGCCGCGGCGCAGCGAAGCAACGTTGCCTGGGCACACAGGTGCGCGCAGATCAAAGTGTACTCGACACAGCATACGTTCAGCAGCATTAGCGGAGCGTGGCAGCCCATGCTGGCTTCAGGGGAAGCACAGCATGGCTGCTGTCACACAGCATTGCAGACCAGTCCTTTATATACCTCAGCACCTGCAACTGCTGCTTCATACAGCCATCTGCTGACACAAAGATACTTGCTATGTTTGCTGCTGTGTAGTTTGGAAGACACATTCAACAGACGCAACAAGTCGCTTGGATGTGGTGGCAGCAGCAGCATGCACAGCCAAGGCGATACCAATCGTTGCCGCTCTGCTTGAGAAGCAGATCACTGTAGTGGGTCAGCCCAAAATGGTAGTAGAAGTAGCTGGCATCTTTGACAAAACCGCTCATGACGGCTTCAAGCGGCTGTGGGGTCGGTGTGGGCTGGCCAAGATCGACTTCTGGCAGTTGCTGTGGCGTGGTACTGCCACCGACTGGGAGATGTGCATGACCAAATCCTTTAAAGCAGGAGCCAGTATACACCTGGAGGAGTCCACAATCATCCAACAGGTAAACCAAACAGCATTTTGATTGCATGTATGCATGCATGCCGGTGGGACAAACTGCTTCACAACGTGTCGGATGGGGTTGAGAGCCCCTTCGTAGGACATGCACACATGCGTGGGCTGACCACAAGGCAGCTATTAACACCCAGCAAAAAAAGGGGAGTCGTGCGCTTGGCTCGGTGCTGACATCGCTGCTGCTGCTGCTGCTGCTGCTGCTGCTGCTGCTGCTGCTGCTGCTGCTGCTGCCCTGCGTGTCACTTGCTGCTGCTGCGCGCAGCTGGTGCAGGAGTTTAAGGTGGCCATGTGCGTTGGCAGGAAGCTGATATTTGGCACCGGCAGCGCTGATGTGGAGGTCAGCATCAGGCGCACCATCCAGTGGTTCCTGCACAACATGCAACGGGAGGCAGCTGCAATCTCCACGTGGCTGATGGCTGAACCACGCTACAAGAATGAAGTAGCGGCAGCACAGAAGCTCAAGGGCAAGGTTTCCTTCCTGCACTACTTGATGACAAGGATTGAGCTGGACGTGCTCATCAGCATAGCATCATACCTGCAGGGCCGCAAGCTCACCATCAGATGCCTGATCTATGATGGCTTGCTGGTGCAGGCACCACCTAAGCAGGAGGACCAGCGTGCATGGCACGCTGACCTGCTGCGAGGCGCAGAGGCACACGTGCTTGCAGAGACGAGCTGCAGCATCAGCCTAGCCATCAAACCAATGCAGTCGTGCTATGTGGAGACCCTCAAAAACGTGCCTGACTTCCTGTTCGATGATGACTACGCGGCAGGCAATTTTGTGAGCTTGTATGGGAAGTACAACTTTGTGTACACAAAGGGGAGCACACACATATTCAACAAAAGCACAGGGCTTTGGGGGGACTCAGAGCGGACCATGGGGGCAGCCGTGCATGCACTCAAGGAGAAGCTGGTGTTCAAAGTGGGGAAAACCAAGCTCAACTACGGCGGCTATGCAACGCAAATTAGCAAGATGCTCAGCATGGTGCCAAACTACATCGATGTTGATGACAACTTCTACACTGACCAGTTGGACAGCAGTCGAGGCAAGCTGCTCTTTGCAGACGGCATATATGATTTTGACACTGACAGCTTCACACCCAGCTTTGACCATCAGGTGGTTTTTGCTGGACGCATAGACCGCAACTTTGACCGCCACGGCACAGCCGATGCCAAACAGCATGTGACAAAAGTTATGTGGGCGGACCCATACACCTCAAAGCAGATCAAAGACGGCGTGCCACTCTGCGAGTGCATCGCCCTGGCCAGGGCACTCTATGGAGACTACAGAGCTCGCAAGGCATACATACTGGTGGGCAACACTGGCACTGGCAAGGGTCTGAAGACCACAGCACTGGAGAAGAGCTGCGGCTCCTTTGTGAGCACCTTTGACATCAACAACTTTGTTCACAACCCCAACAGTGGTGCAGACCAGGCCAAGCAACTCAGCTGGCTGAAGCAGATTGTTGACAAACGCATCGCATTGTCCAGTGAAGCTCGCACCAACACTGTTCTGGACGGCATGCTTCTGAAAATGGTGGTGAGCGGCGGGGACACCATCACACTGCGCACCAACCACAAGGATGAGAGCCAGCACATAAACCGCAGCACACTGTTCATGATGTGCAACGATGTACCAAAGATCCAGCCATGTGACGATGCTGTTCAAGACAGAATCGGCGGGGTGTTTGACATGCAGGTGGAGTTCAAGGAGAAGCCCAACTTCTTCAGGCCTGACCATGAGAAGCCCAGAGACCCCAGCCTGAAGGACATGATGAACAAGCCTGAGTACCAGGCTGCCTTCCTCAGCACACTGTTGGATGCCTACCAACAATACAAACAAACAGCTCACACAATTCCTGCAAGCGTGTCAGCAGCCATAGATGAATGGGTCACTAATGATTGTGGCCTGGAAAGCCTCTTGGCAGAAGTCTGCGAGTCCCAGCTTGACCCACGCACCATGCAACCCCTGCATGACAGCTATGTGCCCTTCGATTACCTCTACCAAGTCCTTGTTGTGGAGGGTGTAGGACCTCAGCGCAACAAAGTGTGCATGACCAAGACAAAATTAGGCAGGCAGCTAGCATTGCTAGGATATCAAAGCGACACGAGGCGAGTGCAGGGCAAGAATGTTCGCGTCAGGCTGGGCCTCACTGTGAAGCAGGGGCAAATAAATACATGCGCCCTTGAGGAGTATGGAGGTGCTGACTTCTAGTCATCTGTCCAGAGTGCACAGCAGACACTTTGCCATGGCACAGCAGGCAAGGCGAATGCGGCACCAGTTTGTGTTGCTATGTGTGGCTCAAATGGTTCATTTGCTGTGGAGAGGATCCGCCCACAATTCTGCACTCAACCCCCAATGGACTAGGTACTAGTTGCTTGCCACAGGTAGCTCACCAACCTGTGGCAAACCTGTTACGGTGTGCTGATGACTTCACAAACCTCAATCATAATAATAATAATAATCAATCCTTGTAAGCCATACCTTTCGGCATCGGCAACCGCGCCTCACCCACTGGGGAGGCGGAAAGCAGACTGATTATTCTCTCCATTTTCGGTGTAAGGTAGACCACCCAGACCCTTACACCCCTTCCTAGGCAGCATGTGGGAATCACCCCATACGGTGGACTGCATACCTAGCAGGGCCGGTGTGTATTTAGCCAGCAATCGACGGAGTCCTGCGGAGAGTCGCGAGGACATTAGCAGCATCCTTCCTTCGGCTTTCGCCGACTGTATCCCTGAGTCCAGAGACATACTGCTTAGGCTCAGAATCGAACCTGCAACCTTTCGGCCACTGTTCGTCCGTCATCACCACTGCGCCACGTGTTTAAACCTCAATCATATTGTGAGAACAGGTTCTACAGGTACAGGTTTTGTAAGTTTGTGGATGGCAGCTGATGCTTGTATTTATTTCATTTGGCGTGCAATGTGCCACAGCATCACAAGGGTCGGCAACCTGTACCTGTGGCACCTGTTTCATCAAATCAACTGGAGCGGCTGGTTTGTAGCAACATCACATGTCTGTTGTCAAAGGAACTAAGTACCAGTTGCTTGCCACAGGTTGCTCACCAACCTGTGGCAAACCTGTTACGGTGTTGCTGATGACTTCACAAACCTCAATCATATTGTGAGAACAGGTTCTACAGGTACAGGTTTTGTAAGTTTGTGGATGGCAGCTGATGCTTGTATTTATTTCATTTGGCGTGCAATGTGCCACAGCATCACAAGGGTCGGCAACCTGTACCTGTGGCACCTGTTTCATCAAATCAACTGGAGCGGCTGGTTTGTAGCAACATCACATGTCTGTTGTCAAAGGAACTAAGTACCAGTTGCTTGCCACAGGTTGCTCACCAACCTGTGGCAAACCTGCTGCGTGCCCTGCCAGGCTGGCGATGCAAAGGGCTGGCGACCGCTGGGTGCCCTGCTAGCCTGGCGATGCAAAGGGCTGGCGACCGCTGCATGGAGCACATCAACTTCTCCATTCTCACATGCCAAGCTGCGTAAAAATCTGTGTCAGCTGCGTGCCCTGCTAGCCTGGCGATGCAAAGGGCTGGCGACCGCTGCGTGCCCTGCTAGGCTGGCGATGCAAAGGGCTGGCGACCGCTGCATGGAGCACATCAACTTCTCATTCTCACATGCCAAGTTGCGGAAAAATCTGTGTCAGCTGCGTGCCCTGCTAGCCTTGCGATGCAAAGGGCTGGCAACCGCTGCGTGCCCTGCCAGGCTGGCGATGCAAAGGGCTGGCGACCGCTGCATGGAGCACATCAACTTCTCCATTCTCACATGCCAAGTTGCGGAAAAATCTGTGTCAGCTGCGTGCCCTGCTAGCCTGGCGATGCAAAGGGCTGGCAACCGCTGTGTGCCCTGCCAGGCTGGCGATGCAAAGGGCTGGCGACTGCTGGGTGCCCTGCTAGCCTGGCGATGCAAAGGGCTGGCGACCGCTGGGTGCCCTGCTAGCCTGGCGATGCAAAGGGCTGGCTACCTCTGCATGGAGCACATCAACTTCTCCATTCTCACATGCCAAGTTGTGGAAAAATCTGTGTCAGCTGCGTGCCCTGCTACGCTGGTCGCTTGCCTGCCACGCTGGGGGGCACCCATCACATTAACTTGCCCAGCATGTGATGGCATCACAGCGTGTGCATTGTCAAATCACGCCAACCTGAGGAATAATCTGTGTCGAAATGCACAGCAGTGTGCCTGCCGGGCACAGCGGCGCTGTGTGGTCGCTTGCTTGCCACGCAAGAGGGGAACCCATCACATTAACTTGCCCAGCATGTGATGGCATCACAGCGTGTGCATCATCAAATCACGCCAACCTGAGGAAAAATCTGTGTCGAAATGCACAGCGGCGCTGTGTGGTCGCTGGCCTGCCACGCTGGGGGCCCACCCATCACATTAACTTGCCCAGCATGTGATGGCATCACAGCGTCTGCATCGGCAACTCACGCCAACCTGAGGAAATATCTGTGTCGAAATGCACAGCGGCGCTATGTGGTCGCTTGCCAGCCACGCTGTGTGGGGCCACCCATCACATTAACTTGCCCAGCATGTGATGGCATCACAGCGTGTGCATCGGCAACTCACGCCAACCTGAGGAAATATCTGTGTCGAAATGCATAGCTGTGTGCCTGCCGGGCACAGCGGCGCTGTGTGGTCGCTTGCCTGCCACGCTGGGGGGGCCACCCTTCACATTAACTTGCCCAGCATGTGATGGTATCACAGCGTTTGCATCGGCAACTCACGCCAACCTGAGGAAATATCTGTGTCGAAATGCACAGCGTCGCTGTGTGGTCGCTTGCCTGCCAGCTGTGGGGGGCCACCCATCACATTAACTTGCCCAGCATGTGATGGCATCACAGCGTGTGCATCGGCAACTCACGCCAACCTGAGGAAAAATCTGTGTCGGGCACAGCGGAGCTGTGTGGTCGCTTGCCTGCCGGGCTGACCCCACACAGCAGCGCTGCGTGGTCGCTGGCCTGCCACGCTGTGAGGGGCCACTCATCACATTAACTTGCCCAGCATGCGATGGCATCACAGCGTGTGCATCGGCAACTCACGCCAACCTGAGGAAAAATCTGTGTCGAAATGCACAGCGGCGCTATGTGGTCGCTTGCCAGCCACGCTGTGTGGGGCCACCCATCACATTAACTTGCCCAGCATGTGATGGCATCACAGCGTGTGCATCGGCAACTCACGCCAACCTGAGGAAATATCTGTGTCGAAATGCATAGCTGTGTGCCTGCCGGGCACAGCGGCGCTGTGTGGTCGCTTGCCTGCCAGGTTGGGGGGGCCACCCATCACATTAACTTGCCCAGCATGTGATGGCATCACAGCGTGTGCATCATCAAATCACGCCAACCTGAGGAAAAATCTGTGTCGAAATGCACAGCGGCGCTGTGTGGTCGCTGGCCTGCCACGCTGGGGGCCCACCCATCACATTAACTTGCCCAGCATGTGATGGCATCACAGCGTCTGCATCGGCAACTCACGCCAACCTGAGGAAATATCTGTGTCGAAATGCACAGCGGCGCTATGTGGTCGCTTGCCAGCCACGCTGTGTGGGGCCACCCATCACATTAACTTGCCCAGCATGTGATGGCATCACAGCGTGTGCATCGGCAACTCACGCCAACCTGAGGAAATATCTGTGTCGAAATGCATAGCTGTGTGCCTGCCGGGCACAGCGGCGCTGTGTGGTCGCTTGCCTGCCAGGTTGGGGGGGCCACCCATCACATTAACTTGCCCAGCATGTGATGGCATCACAGCGTGTGCATCATCAAATCACGCCAACCTGAGGAAAAATCTGTGTCGAAATGCACAGCTGCGTGCCTGCCGGGCACAGCGGCGCTGTGTGGTCGCTTGTCTGCCGGGCTGACGCCTGGCGATGCAAAGAGCTTGCAACCGCTGCGTGCCCTGCCTGGCTGGCGATGCAAAGGGCTGGCGACCGCTGCATG
>CADDIJ020000874.1:0-31241 GCA_902809745.2 Tetradesmus lagerheimii | reverse complement strand
TTGAGCCAGATGCGAAGGTGACTGCACGCTCAAGGCGACGCATTGCGAACCATTCAAGTCCACCGCTGTGGCAACAGTCCGAAAACAGTGCATCAAGCTACCATGTGGTTGTGGCCAAACACTCACGACTAACCAAACCATGGGATGCTCATCACATTGACCTGTGGGGGCTGGGGACTGGAGGCGATCCCCTGTCCCCTGTCCCATAATCAGGCCCAGCAAGAGAAATGACCCAAAGCCCAAAGCCCAGCAGGGTCCCAGTGCCACATCTCTCCAACAGTAAAACACGATAGCATCCCACCGCCCACCTGCAGCCTGGATTTTGTCCCAGCCGCTGGCCAGGAAGCTGGCGCTGCTGATGGCAGAGTTGACAATCTTTGCCATGGATGTGTCGTTTGGTGCAGCAGCTGTGTCATCATCAAAGGCAGGCAGGTGCTTGAGGTCTCCATATGGCCACACGTAGCCCCTGGCATTGGCCAGTGTCTGCTTTGGCGGCTGGCCGGCCTTGCTCTGTACAATGGGCCGGCTGGGGCTGGTGGGCTGGAAGAAGGTCATGACTGCCATGGCAAGGTTCACCACAGCTCCCAGGCACAGACCAGACATGCAGCGTGGCAGGAAGGGCACGTAGTCAGGGGCCCCATAGGCAAACTCGTTCTGCAATTACAGCAAAAGCACGCAGCAAAAGGCGCAGTGGCAGCAGCACAATGTAAGACACACTTTACCTGGTGCACGCAGTGTGTGACAGGAGACCAGGGGCAGTCCCCAGCACCCAGTCCCCATCATCAGGTGGATGCAGTCTGGGCCAGCATGCTCCTGTCCTGACAGTTGTTGCTGTTGACCTGTAAAATCCACTGTCACCCATCCTGGCAGGCAATGTTCTTGCAGCCCTGTGGATAGCTGATTGCTGTCAGTACACACGCGGCATGGCAGCTCACCTTGCAGCCCCAGTTGATCATATAGAACCCTGTGCCCTGTGCCTTCTGAAATTGCTGCAGCAGTCCAGCCATGCCCACACCCCATACAGGAGGGATGCTCTCCTCAGAGACGCCCTCAACGCCTGTGAGTGACCAGCGCCAGCGAAAGGCTTCTGCCTGGCGGCGGCTGGTGTTCATGTGCCAGGAGCTGGCCAGCATGCCAGAGGCAGCCTGTACGCAGCGCATAGGTGCTGAGCCATTGGCATAGCGGCCTCCAGAAGTCAGGCTGGCTGGGTGATACCAGTTGGCCTTGCCAGCTGCCTTGTTGGCAAGCATGATGTCACTGCAAAGCCAGCAGTTACAGCAGCACGCCGCAGGGGCATCTTTGTGAGCATGCAGTTGTGAAAATGAAAAGCAACTAGGCTTTGGTAAAACAGGATGACAGCAAGTCTGCTTAGGGCACCCTATGTTTTAAAAGCAACTTCATGAGTATGCTGAACAGCCTTCTTGAATCTTTGAATCTTCTTGAATCTTTGCCATTTTTGTGCAGATAGCTACAGACTAAAGGGGAAACCGGTCTTGAATGACCTCTTTTAATCCTTGAATCTTAGGATTTCAAGTTGTTGTATGGGGAATAAAAAAAATTTGGTTTTTTTTAAACCCCCACATGGCAGCTCTTTCCTGGCCAGGAATCAAAGACTCAAAGATTCAAGCCGTGCTTAAAAGCAAATTCATGAGCATGTTGGGCAGCCCCTTTCTTTGCCAAAGATTCAAGGATTAAAGGCAAACCCGGCCTAACCACTAGGTTGGTGCTGAAACCTGAACTTTGGAGTATGAAGATTGAGCAGGCTAGCTGGCCAGGTGGACATGAAGCTTTTGATAAATGTTGCCAAGTGACCAGCCTGTCCACACTGTTGGTTGGCATAAACATAAACCCAGCCCTGACCCTCAGCAACTCACTTGACCTCCGCCAGTGCACTCAGCAGTTCGCTTTGCCAGTATTGCAGCACCAGCAGATTGGTCTTGAACCTTGTGGGCATTGCACGGAAGTCTGGCTTGGCGGCTGAATGAGCCATCTTGGCCTCCTTGGTAGATGGCTTGCCACCCTGGATCAGCAAAACACTTGTTGTCACACAGTTACCCTACTAAGCAGAGTGTGAAATGAGCATCAAAGTGCAAAGCAGCACCCAAGCATGATCAAGGTGCTGGTTTCAACCTGCTGTCTTAAAATCCTAAGAGCATGTGTGGCAAAATGCGCAGGTTGGGAAGCAAGATATGACCTGGTCTTATTCTTGGTCCAGTTGATGAGGTAACAACACTGCCCCCTTCATCTTGGTCTGCAGCACAACCTTGTCTGCAGCAAACTCCAGCCCCTACTGCCCTGCTGCAGGTACTGACCTTTGCGTCCCACCAGAACTCCATGAGCCGAACCACAGTGCGTGATGTGCCAGGGAACAGCAGGTCCACCTCCATCTCTCCCAGGCTCCTGTCTGCCTGTCTGTACTGAATGGTGCGCTTCATGCTGACAGCAATCCCCACGCTGTCAGCTGGGAAGCATAGGTAGCGGCCACCTTGCAGAGGGACACTGTATTCGTACACAAGCTGTGCAAGCAGGAAGGAAACAAGTGCAGGCGGTCCGTTGTGCATATGTCAGCAACCAGTTTGTCTTGACAAAGACAGTTGTATGCTGCGAGTAAGGGGTTTTGACCCATCACCGGGTGATTAATGCAGTTTGGCAGCAAAGCAGGTGCTGCTTACACTGGCTGGCTGACTGCCTGCAGGCCATTGGTGTTCAAGCAGGTTTTTGCTGCCCATTTGCTGCTTCTATTATTCACCTGGTATTTGACTGTTGCTTCCTCCAGATCCAGGCTCATTCCAGCTGCAAATGACTGCTTGATGCAGTTCTCCCAAGCAGCAGCATCTTTCCCCCACAGCAGCTGCCAGAAGTCACACAAGGCATGCTCCGAACGGCGCTGCAATCTGTTGAACGCATCCAAGCCCTTGGGATCCAGAATCTCACTGATGGCCTTTGCTGCGCCTGTGACAGGCTGCACCTGCTTGCCACAGAGGGGTGCTAAAGCGAGGAAGGCTGTGCTGGCTTTGCTTGCAGATGCAGCAACATCGAGACGGTCTGTTGCATCCCCAATGTACGCAGCCCAAACTGTAGGCAGCAGCAGATCAGGCAAAATGTGTTGGACGGAGCAGCATGTGGTGTGAAGGGTGCTGACATGCTACTACTGGCAGGAGCATGCTTGCTGTTGCCTGCATTTTGCTGTTAAAACCACAATGTGCAGAAACGAGACACACCTTGCTGTCCAGGCAGGTTATTACATTTGAGCAGCGCCATACTGCTGGAGCAGCGCTGCTGCACAGCTGAGGCGGCTCTGAAATGGCTGCCTAGAAGGCTGATGAGGGCTCTCAACGCTGTGAATGGATTATTTGAAGTTTCTGAATGCTATTGCAATGCTTAAAATCACGTGAATGGGCAGCACACGCGACTTGGCTGCTTTGTGGGAGTGTGGCACTGCACGGCCGATCTGATTGCAAATGAAAACAAACAGCGTTTGCAGCGTTAATTCAGCCGATTGCCATAAGCATAGAGCGACATTTAGCAAAGGTCACACATTCTGGCACGTGCCTTGGACTCCGAAAACCTCGAACCCTCCAAGTTGTACAGGGCGTTACGATGACAGCGCCCGCAAAACCACTGATGCTGATTGGCATGCTGCAGCATTTGGTGCGGCCTCTATCCTTGACCACCACCAGTCTGGTGCTGCACATGACGCTGCAGCACACAGCTGGTGCCAGTGTGCGCTCACAAAGTCAATGCCATCACTGCCTCACAGCCGCTAGCAGCTTTCGCTGGCACATCTCGCCATGACAGCGCCGACATGCTGGCGGCTGTTTCAACATCAAAGGCTGGTGGCCACCCCACTCGCTGCAGCTCGACACAGATGTTCAGCGCACTCGTGACTTGAAACACAGCATGATGCTGTATGCTCTCTATAAATAAGTATCAATCACCAGCCAGGCAAGCAGCTGTTGTCCTTGGAGGCCTCAGAGGTGTCGCGTATTTCAGCGCATGCAAGGCTCCTACAGCAAACCACGAACCTCCAAGTTTATATGCAGGTGAACAACAGCCGTCCACCAGCAACTTAGACACATGTCAACCAAGTTGTCAACAAACCGCTGCAATCACTTCCAAGTGCTGGTGAATTTGTTGGCAGCACATATATCTGACACTTGATGAGGCTATGCTCCATCACATGCATCAGTGGCACTGCGTATGCATGCACCCAACATGGTGACTGCTGCTTTAGTCATACCACAATGCAAACAGCAACCGATGCTCCGGCTGCTGCCGGAGTTTTATTATGACATCCATTCCTGCCCATGTTGAAGCCATGGGCAGCCAGCGACAACACAGTATTCAAACAAGACATATGTACCTGAAGCGCGTGCTGAGCAGCAGCAGGAGCACTGGCACATGCAATATGTGGAACAGAGCCTGCAAACAACAGGCGAGCAGTGCTTTCCAAGATGACAGTACATTCAACCACCCAGCGATTTCATTACTTTTGAAGTGCGGCAGAACAACATGCCTGACCTAATCCTCAGAGTCCTCAAGATGTAACCCAGCTGTGCCATCAATCAATAACTACGCACCGCAAGACGGTGCCTTTGAGCATGCCGGGCTGCACAGTGGTGTGCCGTGTGCTATGCAATTTATCGCAGCAGAGCTGCTGGCCCCCAGCAAGCCTAGTGTGCTGTCCTTCTGGCGGGTCGCACATGCAGGGCAGCCCCGTGGACAGAACAGGTGCAGCCCTTATGTCGAGACGGTGCAGTGTAGCTTTCTGAAGACTGTTATTTGGGCCACAGTGTCACAGAGTATGTTATTTCCTTACAGCTGCAACTGAACTCGAGGCAGATGCTGCTGCTGCAGGCCATGAGACGGCTGGCAAGCAGCCACCAGTTGAGCTGGAAGGCAGCTGGCTTACATCAGCAAGTGCCTGTGCTTGTTGCTCTTCGTTTCCTGTAAGCAACAACAGAGCAGCAGCGGGAGCAGAGCAGCAAGGTCAGCTCAAAGCTGTACGACAGCGTGCGGTGCGCAGTGTTGCAAAGCACCTAGAACACTTGCTAAGCAAGTTGTGTAGCAAGTGTGGATTGGTGCTGGCAAATGTAAAATGGTGCTGAACCATGTAGCATGTAAATGAACAGGGACGCAGCGTGTGCATCAAAGGCAGCTGGACAGTGGCTGCATACAGCTGGCAGCAGTTGTGCTTCAATCTACCATGCATGCATTCGCTGTTGCAGCTGTTTGTCAGCAGCGCCACCCACCTGGCCGCCCAGGGAGCATCTGTAGCGTGGTGCCTCTGCGTTGCACTGGCGGCCTGTGCCTGGCCACCTGCTTGGGAACTGAGCGACAGGCGGCCACAGTGCGCCCTTCTCAGTTGGGGGGTTGTACATGAAAGGTGCATTGCCCTCAGTGTCGCAGCACGACTCTGGGTTTGGTGACTCGCTGGCGCCTGCGCCGCGGTAGTCAAAGCCGCGGCCTGAGCAGGGCCCATCGCTGCAGGTTGGGAGGCCCACGAAGTTCACTTCCTTGCCCTTGTAGGTGGGCTGCCCACTGGTGCAGCATGCTGCGTCCACACCCTGCACACAGCAACAAGTCAAAGTCACATGTGAGTGAGCAGCATTACAATATGTACCAAGACCACTGTGCTTGGTGATGTTTAGCATTAAAACATCAAGCTGCTCGTTCATGCAAAGCAGGGCCAGCAGAGGATGGCCCTGTGCATCAAACAGTGCGAACCCGCCCGCCAGAGTAAGCGCGATTGAGAAGGCAGCAGCGACTGTGCACCACACAGACAGCAGAACAAAGCCTAAGCAATAAATATACCCACGATAGCTGCGCACAATAGGCACATGGCCATCAGCGCAGTGATGCTGACTTGGGGAGCCATGGAAGGTGTCTGTGCCGTGTAAATCTGGCCCGTGGCTAAATGCTGATGCTGATAGCTTAACTAATGCGTAACGTAAGCAAGGGTGGCAGCAATTTCTTTGTAGCTGACTGTTTGAGAACCGGAAAAAAGCAAGCAAATCAGCAACTTTGATGCTGAGATAAGACTTCTGTATTGCTTAGAGGGTGTCTTCTTGTGGGTAAGTTCCACCCTGAAGCTTATATAGCGCATGCAATCCTGTACTTGCTCCTCGTAGAGTTCGGAGTGCCTTCTGGCACCGTAGGCGGACCACGAACTTTGTGCTTTTAATGTGCTTGACGCGCGCATCGGACAAAGAAACTGATTACCATGCATGTAAAAGATGAGAATGTGAGTTTGTAGATCGTCAAGATGATGCCTGACAAAAGCTGCCCAATGTTCTGATACGGCCGTTCTTCTCTCCACAGCTTCGGAGCACGCTTACCGACCCCGTGCTACCTCAATAAAGACGATACATGTGACTATAAGTATTTGAACTGTCGAACATGGATTCAGTCTTGAATTCACGAATCCGCCGTTACTGTCAATTTGTGTGAGCAGCACAATGACACCACCCCAATAAAAGGTGCGCGCGGCGCGTTCCCGAAATCACGGGGCTGGGGGCAGCATGGCGGATGTTGCTAGGGCTAGGGGTGTTGAGCAGGAGTGTGCAGGGTGGTTTTGTTCGGCATGGGCATGTGAGGTGCAGAGTTGGAGTAAGTGCTGTATAAAAACCGAATATAGATTATTCTTGCTGTTGGCGAATGGCAGTGCAGCAGGGGCGGTTGGGGTTGTGAAATTGAAATGTTACAATGTCATGTCACTGACTTATGCATAAAGCCATATGGTAAAGTGCGGTGCATAGTCAATGAACTTCCAGTTTCACATCTACCCAACAACGGAAGTAAGCAACATCAGGGGCAACACCTGGTTGTGCAGGGCACAAGCAGGCAACCAACCACGGCAGCAGCGTCTCCACTGGCTGCCCAAGTTCAGTCATTACCAGTAGCATATGCAAACAACAACATTTGCCGGATTAATTGGTGCAGGACACTCGTTTGGAAATCACCGTGCACCGCACAATGTGTTGGAATATTAACACAGCGCGCTCAATCTGCAACCCACCGGTGCCTTTATTCAGGCATCAGGCCAATTATGGTTGGCCTCAGTGCGACGGGCATGCAAGGTGGTGAATGTATTTTGCAGCAATCAACTGTGCGTTGTCAACACACCACCAGTGGTTGGGCTTCTAGCAGCACTTCACACCGGCAGCAGTGCAACCAATGATTGATCCCCGGCGCCCTCTTCTCACCTTGCAGCGCGTGCCTCCGGACTTTCAGTCTCGCGTGCTGCCCGGTGCCACAGATTCAACTTTGCACAAAAGCAGTCACACAGTTCGCCCACGCGCAGCAGTATTAGCAATACAGACCAATATAATTCGTTTGCGGCTTTTTAATAGGAGAAACATGCAGCGAGCAAGCCACACACTCAACTTTGCGCAAAAGCACTCACACAGCCCACGCGAAGCAGTATTAGCAATACAGAGTAATGATAATTCGTTTGCGGCTGCTGAATAAGCTAACAAGGCACAAATAATATTCCAAGGATTGCGTCATATATTGCGCAAGTAACAAGTCCGATGTACACTGACGGACAGACGGACAGACGGACAGACGGACAGACGCGGTTAGGGTAGGGTATCCCTCCATCTTCTCTTCGAGAAGATTTCGGGTAAAGACGAGCTTAGCTGCTCTTGTTGCCTTGATAATCATATTTACTGTGTATTGTCTTACAAACAAACGTATGAACAGGCAGAAGCGCAGGTCGACTCATCTTGCTTCTACGGGAGGGTGCCATGAACATAGATCTGGTGGCCAAAGCCAACTTGTCATAGGACTTAAACTTAGCATGAAAGTATGCAAACATCGTTCATGCATGTGACCCGCCACTCCAGCGAACTCGCACTTCGAAGTCTGCGTTAGAATTCTAAGTTCTGCCAACCATTCATGTCACTTCTTCATACGAACACCGACCTGGAGGCGACTCATCTGGTGTTGGCATACCACTAATTGTTAGCGGAATTTTTGCGTGAGACGTAAATTTTAGTAGACGAGCAGCACGTGAACATAGTGTGTATGGTGATACTGTGGTGTTCACTGATCGCGCGCTCTACTAAACGCTCTGATAGGATCGAAAGTATACGAAGTCTGACACCTGCTAGCCGTACAGATCGCTCGCCCGTGCATGCCATCCCTTCGCTTTCTGCCCCTTCATGAGGGGTGCTGGAGCTCCATAGGCACAACAAGTAGAAGGTGTGTTTGAGTTAAACTTTTAATGTTGGGCTTGCAAACTATAGCGCCTGCGCAGCAAGAGCTTTCTGGCTATTAAGCAGGTCATGTCAAGGCAGCAGCACAAGTAGTAGTACACACTGCAGCAAAGGCCACAATAGCAGTACCGGAGCATAGCAGCTATGCAAGAACATCACTGCTGTGGTTGTTAGTATTGATATCCTGTGAAGCTACGCGCCGAGTGCATATTTCAGAGTCAGGTTGCAAGTCACCGACCCCAGGCACTGGTGGCATGCGCACCCCAGCACATGTGGGCACACTGCTCAGACTTGCATGGCAGGACTGCGAGCTTGAGGCACTGACCAAATGTGATGCGCTTGCTTTTGTTGCTCCACAGTCATCACATGGGTCGGAGCCAGCAGTGGCTGACGCTGCTGGTGACGGCAGGAGCCCTGCTGCTGTGGCAGCACCCAGTGGTAAGATGTGGCTCGCCGCAGCTGCAGCAAAAGCTTCTTGTTATGCAGGCCCACATTTCCACACACCGCAGCACTGCCTATAGCAACTGCTGGCCATGCACGCTTGTTTGCATCTTTAGCGGTGTGATGCTGGAGTGCCTCAACTGATGATGTGCTGTTGCGGCCCTGTTTACAGGCTGTTGAAGGCGCCTGTTGCACATTCGGCCAGCCATCATACCAAGGCTCGGACTTTGTACAGTCCAGCTTCGGCATAGTTTTTGCCATAGGGACATGCAGGTGGGTGACGAGGGCTGGTACTTTAACAGTTTTGTGCACAGCAGCTGCAGCAAAAGAAGTAGCAGCAGCAGTATTAGAAGCAACCCTTAGTAGAGCCAGTAGGTAAGTGTTGTACAGTGGTGTGTGTGTGTCCTCCTGTCTCCCTATCAGAGCCGTACACTGCAGTGTACCAAAGCAACATATGTGCGCTGGTGTGTTGCAGTGATGGGCCCTGCAGCGGCTCTGGCTTCAATTACATGGCCAATGGCGCAGGCTTCCAGTCGAACTTGAAGGATGCCTGCTGCGACACAAGGGTCAACCCCAACAACAACTTCTGGTGCGCAATGCACTGCTTACTAAAAGGAAGGCTGGAGTGGTCTCCAGTAGTAGGCAAGCCTGCTGCACTGCAACGTGCAGCCCAACAGCAGTCCAGTTCTGGTGCTGTGCACAGGCCTAGCACATTGAGCGCTGTGCATGCATCATCAGCGGAGGTGCCGCGTCAGCAGTATGCTAGCCACGGATAATAAGTGTGTGTGCTGCGCTCTGTTGGTGTGTGTGGCTGCAGGTACAACCCTCCTGCTGGCTCTGGCAGGTTCTGGTGGCGTACTGAGACCATGTATGGAGGCCCGTATGCAGGCACAGGCCAGCGTTGTGATTCAACGCTGCCAAGGTGGCAGTGCTCCATAGGAGGACAGGTGAGCGCCACACCACACACAGCCGGTTCATATTGGTGCACATATGCCACATGCAGCACTTCTGCTGACTGAAGCAGAACACTGGATTGAGTTGATCTGGCCAAACCGTGTAAGGTCCATGCGTATATTACGCTGACGTTGACGCTGTGCGCTTCTGACGCTGCTTGCAGGACATGCCGAGCTGTAAGGACGCAGATGTCAGGACAGGGGGCGCGCAGCCGTTTGTCTGCCCCTCTGGCATGCAGCTTGACCCAGAGTCCAACAGCACACTTCCATCCATTGACACATGCTGTCTGGTGAGTTGGAACAGTAAGGCAGTGCCCAGACACTGACATTCATTCCCTTGCGCTATGCACGGTCATGCACAGTGTCCCTGTGCTGAAAAGCCTGCAGGGGGGAGTGTGTGCTGCAACTCGTGACAGCTTGCCCAAGAGCTATCCTGCTGATGTGCCCTGCACAGCTTATGTCATTATCATCCTTATCCTCTGGCATCTATCACATGTAGTGTGCATGCACAGCAAACTGGTACACAAGGTAGTCTCAGCAACCCATTATGCTCCCTGTGCAGGCCCTTTCAAGCCCCAGCCCCAGCCCCAGCCCCAGCCCCGGCCCCGGCCCGGCTCCGCCTGTCAGCCCATCCTCATCAACAGTTGCCATCCCAGGTGCCGGCACATGCGGAGACACGCAGCCGGATGTGCAGGGCAGCCAGCCGTTCAACTGCAGGAGTCTCGGTGACTTCGTGCCCAACGAAAATGTCACCAACGTCGGCCCTCCAGTGGGGAACGTCTGCTGCCGTCCGCGGCTCAGCTGCATTGACGTGAACCCCAGCGAGCCAGGCTGCCAGCCCTTCTACTGCGACACAACAAACGGGTGGTACCCCAACCAGGAGGCCCACTATCGCCCAAACCCTTCAAACGAAGTGTGCTGCAAAGTGCGCAGCAGTGGTGGTTTTCACCCGGTGGAAGTGCCAGCAACCACAGTCCTTCTGCTATCTGCCAGCTAACATGCACGCTGTTGTTGTGAAGTATGCAGCCTGCATGATTGCACTTGCACTTGCGCCCGTGGGGCTCAACAGACCGCAGCTGCATGACTGGTGCGAGGCTACTTGTGCACAACGCTGGCTCGCATCAGCCACAACTCGACGCGACGGTGGTCTCCTGTGTCTCCTGTGCCTCCTGTGCCTGCAGAGGGCCACATGCGCTGACAGAGACGTGTTCAAGGCAGGCATGCAGCAGCAGCGCTGCCCAGTGGGCACAGAGTTTGACCCCTCCAAAGCCGACGCCAGCCCACCCTCTCGCAGGCGCTGCTGCACGGTGAGTGCGCAGGGCTAGCAGCATGGCCATCTGCTTTCAGCGGAACTGTTGCGGACAGTGCATGAGGGTGGAAAGGACGCATTGGGGCCGGGCTACATTGGTTGCTTCTGGTCACCTCAGCTGCGCGCCTGACGTTGCTCACATAGCACCATGTTTGCGCAAATGCATGCATTGAAGTATATGCTGCTACTGGTGCGTTGCTGCTGCTGCAACAACATGGCAGGCCGTTCCCACATGCGGTGACACACAGCCCGCCACGCCAGGCGCCCAGTCCTGGTTTTGCGACTCCAGTCAAGGCCTTGCACAAAATCCAAACGCCGTAACATACCCCAGCCCATCCAGCTCGGTGAGCTGTGCACAGCCGCAGAGCGGTGCCCAGCCAATTTTACTCACGTGCGATCGCAAACACGCAGTTGCAGCTTAGCACCCAGCAACATGGTTACATATGCAACTGCGCAAGTGCATATCTAGCTGCAGATGCATACTCCCAGCTTGTTGCATGGCGAAGGTGCAGGTCTCGATTTCGTTATGTCATGCCTCAATGTTGAACACGTCACTGATGAACACCACATGGTCTTGGTGTTCCACAGGTGTGCTGTGTGCCGCTTTCAAGACCAACCTGTGGAGACTTTGACATCAGCACACCCGGTGTCCAGCCCTGGACCTGCCCACCACTCACGGCACTCAACCCAGCTGGCGCCTCAACCAGTCCCCCTGGCAACACAGCATGCTGTCTGGTGAGGGGCGGGGCCCATTCCCTACAGAGCATTGCCAGCAACCACACTGGCTGCAGCAAACAGCCCCTTTCCTTTCTTTTCTTGCTCATGAGGTTGATGGCATTGATGCTATTGCTTGATTTGAAACATGGCAATGGTGAAATCAGATGCATACCCACCACGTGTCCCGTGTGTGAAATCAGATGCATACCCACCACGTGTCCCGTGTGTGAAATCAGATGCATACCCACCACGTGCCCCGTGTGTGAAATCAGATGCATACTCACCACGTGCCCCGTGTGTGAAATCAGATGCATACCCACCACGTGTCCCGTGTGTGTGGCTGCTTGTGCTGCACAAGGTATTGGATCACCACCTACGCACTCTGCCATATTTATGTCATGCTGCAGTCGTCTGATAGAACCTCCTCTTGCTCTGTATCTCATGGCAGCTGCATTCTGTTGTCCCTGTTGCTCTGCAGCCGACTTGTGACGACATAGATGTCACCACAGCAAGCCCAGAGCCGTGGAGCTGCCCCCAAGGAGAGATGCGCAACCCAGAGAACGCCCAGCTGTCACCACCATCCAACAGCATGTGCTGCACAGTGAGTTGCACCACACTTAGGCCAAATCCTGCATCAATTGTATGCATGCAGCAAGCTCAAGTGACCTGGTTGTGGCTGATCCGGCACAATTGGTGACTAAGCCACCCAAAGATCAGCCCACTCATTGCTGTGACAGGCCGCCTCAACTTGCACACTGCACAACGCCTCAACACATATGCCTGCGGCACCTCGCACTGCAGATGATGCCACTGCCATCTCCGTCACCCACACCACCAGCAGCAAGCCCAAGCCCACCACCCACAGTGCCCAGCCCTTCCCCTGCTGTGCCCAGCCCCTCCCCAGCTGTGCCCAGCCCATCACCAGCAGTGCCCAGCCCCTCCCCTGCTGTGCCCAGCCCGTCACCATCGCCTGAGGTGCCCAGTCCGTCGCCTGCAGTGCCCAGCCCACCACCCGCGTTGCCCAGCCCAGCCCCCACACCGGCAGCTTCACCTGTGCCTGGGCCTAGTCCTGCACCTGACACCGCAGCAACCTGCGCAGATGTAGACCTTGTCACTCCTGGCTCTCAGCCATTCCAATGCCCTGATGGCACAATCCCCAATGCGGCTGCTGTCAACAGAAACAGGCCTACCGCACGGCGATGCTGCTTGGTAAGTGTGCCAGCGCGAGGCAGCACTCCATGTGCAACCCCACAGCATGTGTCTTGTGTCAGCACATCATGCACGATGCTGTTACTGCATCAGAAGGTGTGTGCTGCTGGTACACAATGACTGCCCCTTGACTTCAGACCATGATGTGACTTGCAGGCCACGTGCAGCGACATGGACCTGAACAACGGTGGCCTGCAGGCATGGCTCTGCCCTGAGGGCACCGTCAGCAACCCCGCCAACGCCAACTTCAGCCCACCATCCAACAGCAGGTGTGTTCGAAGGCTTTTTAATTAAATCAAACGCTTTTGAATTCAGGATGTGTCGGCTAGCACAGGGTGCAGGCTGCTGTGCTTTTGGGAGCGGCAAGCCTGTTGTTTGTTTCCCTGTGTTGTATGCCCAAGTTCTTGCACTTGGGTACACTGAGTTCAGCTGTGCTCATACATTTTAATGGCCGCAGGTGTTGCCTGCCCACTTGCTCAGACAGAAACGTGGCGTCTGTTGGCAAGCAGCCGTGGCTCTGCCCTATTGGCACTGCGGCCAACACAGCCAATGCACTGAAGACCCCGCCCTCGAACGCTGCCTGCTGCCTGGTGAGTGCTCTGCTGCATGTCTGCAATGCTGTTGCGCGTACAATTGACAACAAACGCACACAGTGCTAGGCCAAAAAGCAACAACATACGTGCCTGCATAATGCTGCGGTCACCATTGATAATGTTGGCGGTCATTGAATCTGACTCCCATGTACCATCTGTCTGCAGCCAACATGCAGCGACAACGACGTCAACAGGAGGGGCAACCAGACATGGCCTTGCCCAGCAGGAACGGCATTCAACCCCATGAGCGCGGCAACCAGCCCACCTTCTGATGCAGCATGCTGCACTGGACAGGTGAGTTGGCATCGCCACCTGCTGCTTACCCGCTCTTTGTGGACGACAGGGCCGGCTGTGCTCGGCTACCCAAGTATTGCAAACTGCCAGGCTTCCTAGCAGGACTCAAGATGCAAGCACCTATGTCTGTGTGGCTGCGTGTGTGACCTGTGAGCGCTGCCTGTGCACCAGTTGCTTGCCTAAGGCAAGATAAGAGTATGCTCATGTGCCACTGTGCGCCCTGCAGGTCCCCATTCCACCAGCCTCCCCCATTCCTGTGCCGTCACCAGCACTGGTGTCCAGCCCGTCACCGACACCTGCGGTGCCCAGCCCATCACCAGCACAGCCAAGCCCCTCCCCAGCTGTGCCCAGCCCGTCACCATCGCCTGAGGTGCCAAGACCCTCCCCTGCAGTGCCCAGCCCGTCACCATCGCCTGAGGTGCCAAGCCCCTCCCCTGCAGTGCCCAGCCCGTCACCATCGCCTGAGGTGCCAAGCCCCTCCCCTGCAGTGCCCAGCCCGTCACCATTGCCTGAGGTGCCCAGCCCCTCCCCAGCTGTGCCCAGCCCGTCACCATCGCCTGAGGTGCCCAGCCCCTCCCCAGCTGTGCCCAGCCCGTCACCATTGCCTGAGGTGCCCAGCCCCTCCCCAGCTGTGCCCAGCCCGTCACCATCGCCTGAGGTGCCCAGCCCCTCCCCAGCTGTGCCCAGCCCGTCACCATCGCCTGAGGTGCCCAGCCCCTCCCCTGCAGTGCCCAGCCCATCACCATCGCCTGAGGTGCCCAGCCCCCTCCCTGCAGTGCCCAGCCCATCACCAGCACTGCCAAGCCCCTCCCAGCTGGTGCCCAGCCCATCACCAGCACAGCCAAGCCCCTCCCTGCAGTGCCCAGCCCGTCACCATCGCCTGAGGTGCCCAGCCCCTCCCCTGCAGTGCCCAGCCCGTACCATCGCCTGAGGTGCCCAGCCCCTCCCCAGCTGTGCCCAGCCCGTCACCATCGCCTGAGGTGCCAAGCCCCTCCCCTGCAGTGCCCAGCCCGTCACCATCGCCTGAGGTGCCCAGCCCCTCCCCTGCAGTGCCCAGCCCATCACCAGCACAGCCAAGCCCCTCCCCTGCAGTGCCCAGCCCATCACCAGCACAGCCAAGCCCACCACCAACAGTACCCAGCCCACCACCTGCACTGCCCAGCCCATCACCATCTCCGGCACTCACACCTCCTGCATCGCCCGTTCCTAACCGTGCAACCTGCGGGGACATCTCACCTGGCGATGGTAGCGCTGAACCCTTTGACTGCAGCGTCCTGGGCGACTATGTTCTCAACAGCAACATGTCCAACGTCAGCCCGCCAACTCCGCAGGCCTGCTGCATGCCCAAGTTCAGCTGCATTGACATCAACCCTGATGTGGAGGGCTGCCAGCCGTGGTTCTGCGACACAAGCCAGGGATGGTATGTGAACCAGAATGCCTCCTACTTGCCCAATCCCTCCAACGAAGTCTGCTGTCTGGTGAGATTGTAGCAGTTCCTGCAACAGTCAACATTGAAGCAACGCTTACGCTCTCTTGATTGTGCTAGCAGGCTGCTACAGCCAAATAGAGAATCGGTGCAGTAAGACCATCCCGGTCAACCACAATTGCATGCCATGCGGCATGTGTGCATACGTGCGGCACCATTGACACACTACTGCTGGGTACTGCCTCAAGCTGCTGGCTGTGCATGCATGCATGGTCTTCCTGTGATGTTTGCATGCATGCACACGTACCGTTTGTCGGTGGTATGAGCTCACACTGCGCCACGACTACTGCAGAGGGCCACATGCGGTGATGTGGATGTCTACAAGCAAGGAGCCCAGCAGCAGAACTGCGGCCGCAACCTGGTGTTTGATCCCTCCAAGGTCAACGTCAGCCCACCAACAAGGCGCAGATGCTGCATGGTGAGACGCAATGCGCAGTAGATCTACACACCCCTGCAAGCATCGACTTGCTGTCTGCAAGAGACAAGAGAACACGCTAGGTCTGATGCAAGAGCAGGGCACTTCATGTTCTGTCAGCCCCGTTGGTGGCTGCCTGCACAGCATTTGCAGCAAACATGGAGCGGCAGGCTGCCGCTCTGAGGATGCTGCACGGTCTCCAGAACAGCATAGGTTGCACCTTCACCATCCTTTGTCATTGTGCTGATCAAAGATATACACTGACCACAATGGTATGCTGCATGATTGCAGCCGGGCGTGGCCAGTCCATCACCCTCCCCAGGCCCGCAACAGCCCATCCCTGCTCCAAACACACTAGCCCTGCTCAGCCAGTTCCCTCCTGGCTACGACGGGCCCACCACCAACATGAGCGCTGCTGGTCCTGGCAGCTGCGTCAAGAGCCCCTCCACTATGCTCAGCGGCAGCGTGACTGTGCAGCAGCCAGGAGCTGGCCTGTGCGAGCCCCTGCCGCCTGGCACATACCTGCTGACGCAGGTCGTGCCACCTGGCACCACCTTAGTGCGCTGGGAAGTGTTCAACGCCACAACTGGTGCACCCATCACCATCCTGACCACCCCAAGCATCACGCTGCCACTGGACGGCTCGGTGACTGTTGTAGCAGTGTACAGTGCGCCCGGGCTGCCCAGCCCCAGCCCTGCCCCTGTAGCAAGGTGAGCATGGCGCAACCGCCAGTGAGCACAACGGAACCATGCCGAGTGCTAGCAAGGCGTGCAGCGTCCAACAGTGCAGAACGCACGGTGTGTTGCAGAGCAAGCCACTGACTGCATTGCTGGCAACCGCACTGTCTGCTGTAGCCTTGACATGCAGATGCTGGTTGTGCCGGTTCTACCGCCCCTGCCAAGCATGTGCGTGTGATGCTGGCCAGCACCAGCATTGCTGTTTGCAGTGCAGCCCAGTGCTCAGCTGTCCAACACCTGCTGTGTTTGCCGTGTGTGCAGCCCCTTGCCGTCCCCTGCGGCTCTCCTGGCCAGTCCAAGCCCTGCTCCTGTGTCAGCCCAGCTTGCCCTGCTCAGCCAGTTCCCTCCTGGCTACGACGGGCCCACCGCCAACATGAGCGCTGCTGGTCCTGGCAGCTGCGTCAAGAGCCCCTCCACTATGCTCAGCGGCAGCGTGACTGTGCAGCAGCCAGGAGCTGGCCTGTGCGAGCCCCTGCCGCCTGGCACATACCTGCTGACGCAGGTCGTGCCACCTGGCACCACCTTAGTGCGCTGGGAAGTGTTCAACGCCACAACTGGTGCACCCATCACCATCCTGACCACCCCAAGCATCACGCTGCCACTGGACGGCTCGGTGACTGTTGTGGCAGTGTACAGTGCGCCCGGGCTGCCCAGCCCCAGCCCTGCCCCTGTAGCAAGGTGAGCATGGCGCAACCGCCAGTGAGCACAACGGAACCATGCCGAGTGCTAGCAAGGCGTGCAGCGTCCAACAGTGCAGAACGCACGGTGTGTTGCAGAGCGTGCCACTGCCTGCACTCCTAGCAGTTGCACTGGCCCCGCAGCTGATGCCACACGACGTGGGACTGGCTGGGTGCCTGCGAAGTTGGTTGAATGCTGTGCACCATGCTCTTCCAGGCTCGATGCTGAGGTTGCATGCTATCTAAGCATCATTCCTTGGTCACCCGGCCGCAGACAGCTTCAATCTGAGCATGGTGATGACCACACATGCAGTTGTCTGCCTCGTCTGCCAGCATGCATACTCATTGATCATGCTCTGCGTGTGCTGGTAATGCAGCCCAAGCCCGTCCCCTGGCTCAGGCAACCCAACTTGCAGCCAGCCTCCATACCAATGCCCTGAAACCACAAACTTCAACGAATTGAATGCAACCTACTCCCCACCCAGCAACGCAGCGTGCTGCCTGGTGAGATCATGGATGCATATGCGGCTGGTGCTGCTGAGGCTCACTGGTGTAGCACTTTGTACCCCAGCATGTGCTTGTGATGCACCAACATCTTGAAGAAATTACATGACAGCGTACCAGTGCTCACATGTTCATACCAAATATTGCTGAGCGTTGAAATTCACCTATTGAAATGCATGTCTGACTGTTGGCTTCTGTGCGCTGCTTGCTGCAAACGCAGCCCACATGTTCGCACCGAAACGTGACGAGGGCTCGTGGCCAGCCCTGGCGCTGTGGGCTTGGCACGTTGAACAACACAGCCAACGCTATGATGGGACCACCAAGCGACGAGCTTTGCTGCCTGGTAATTGTCGCAGCATCATGCATGACATCACCCAGCCCACGTTCACAGTCTGCTTCAACGACCTGTGATGCACGTTGTGCTGTGACTCGTTCCAGCTGCTTGGTGTATGGAAGAAACACTCTCAAGCATACTGTTGTACTGTGCTGCTGCTGCTTTCCTACACTTTGCAATCCAGCCAACATGCCTGGATTTGAATGTCACCACCAACCGCAATGAGAGCTGGGCCTGTCCTGTGGGCTCCACATTCAATGCCCTAAACGCCTCTTACACTCCTCCAAGTGTGGACGCGTGCTGTGTGGTGAGTTCAGCACTAATGTCAAGTGAATGATTAGGCTGTGTGCTATTGACACACTGGAAGTTGCCTGTTGAGGTGCTGATACACAAGACGCACATGTCCTCAAACAGTCTGCTTGTCTTGTGTTTGCAGCCACCTTCAGCTGGGCCTTCTCCAGGCCCAGCAGCTCCAAACCCATCGCCCTCACCAGGCCTACCCAGCCCCAGCCCTGCTGTGTCGCCCAGGTGAGGACTTGTGCGCTGCGTGCTGTGTGGTGTCTTGGCTGCGTGACAGACACAGTCTGACAAAAAACGTCTTGGAGCACGTAGATGCGTGCATAGCTGGGCTGCTCTACTGGTTGCAACACAAGCACACCAGCTGTGGCAGTGATGCCCAGCACACCTCTGACGGCTACGTTGCTGCTGCCTGCCCTGCTGTACAGCCCATCGCCCTCTTCTGTGCCCAGTCCCAGCCCCAGCCCTGCTTCGCCGGTGCAGTTCAAGCTGGCTCTGCTCAGCGACTTCCCTGCCAGCTACACAGATGCTACCGCCAACATCAGCGCTGCTGGTGCCGGCGGCAGTTGCGTGGAGGAGCCCTCAACGCGGCTGTCGCTGCCCAGCGTGTCTGTGCAGCAGCCGGGAACTGGTCTGTGCGGCAGCAATGGTCTGCTGCCAGCGGGCCAGTACAGCCTGACGCAGGAGGCACCAGCCGGCACCAGCTTTGAGCGCTATGAGGTGTACAACGCCACCAGTGGCGACCTCATCACCACCATCTTGACTCCCAGCAGCACATTCGACCTCACTGGAGACATCAGCGTTGTGGCAGTGTACAGCGTACCAGGCCTGCCCAGCCCCAGCCCTGTTGCATCGCCCAGGTAGGTGTTTGTGTGGGCTGCGTCCTGTGTGATGCCTTGCATGCACCTTGCCGCATGATGCACTGGTTGTCTTGACGCACGTAGATGCGTGCACAGCTGGTCTGCTCTCGTGCTTGCAACACATGCATACCAGCTGTGGCAGTGATGCCCAGCACACCTCTGACGGCTACGTTGCTGCTGCCTGCCCTGCTGTGCAGCCCATCGCCCTCTTCTGTGCCCAGCCCCAGCCCCAGCCCTGCTTCGCCGGTGCAGTTCAAGCTGGCTCTGCTCAGCGACTTCCCTGCCAGCTACACAGATGCTACCGCCAACATCAGCGCTGCTGGTGCCGGCGGCAGTTGCGTGGAGGAGCCCTCAACGCGCCTGTCGCTGCCCAGCGTGTCTGTGCAGCAGCCGGGAACTGGTCTGTGCGGCAGCAATGGTCTGCTGCCAGCGGGCCAGTACAGCCTGACGCAGGAGGCACCAGCCGGCACCAGCTTTGAGCGCTATGAGGTGTACAACGCCACCAGTGGCGACCTCATCACCACCATCTTGACTCCCAGCGGCACATTCGACCTCACTGGAGACATCAGCGTTGTGGCAGTGTACAGCGTGCCAGGCCTGCCCAGCCCCAGCCCTGTTGCATCGCCCAGGTAGGTGTTTGTGTGGGCTGCGTCCTGTGTGATGCCTTGGCTGCATGACGCACTGTTGTGTTGGCATGTGGTGCCTGGGCTGCATGATGCACTGCTGTTTTGGCGCACGTAGATGCGTGCATAGCTGGGCTGCTCTACTGGTTGCAACACAAGCACACCAGCTGTGGCAGTGATGCCCAGCACACCTCTGACGGCTACGTTGCTGCTGCCTGCCCTGCTGTACAGCCCATTGCCCTCTTCTGTGCCCAGCCCCAGCCCCAGCCCTGCTTCGCCGGTGCAGTTCAAGCTGGCTCTGCTCAGCGACTTCCCTGCCAGCTACACAGATGCTACCGCCAACATCAGCGCTGCTGGTGCCGGCGGCAGTTGCGTGGAGGAGCCCTCAACGCGCCTGTCGCTGCCCAGCGTGTCTGTGCAGCAGCGGGGAACTGGTCTGTGCGGCAGCAATGGTCTGCTGCCAGCGGGCCAGTACAGCCTGACGCAGGAGGCACCAGCCGGCACCAGCTTTGAGCGCTATGAGGTGTACAACGCCACCAGTGGCGACCTCATCACCACCATCTTGACTCCCAGCGGCACATTCGACCTCACTGGAGACATCAGCGTTGTGGCAGTGTACAGCGTGCCAGGCTTGCCCAGCCCCAGCCCTGTTGCATCGCCCAGGTAGGTGTTTGTGTGGGCTGCGTCCTGTGTGATGCCTTGGCTGCATGACGCACTGTTGTGTTGGCATGTGGTGCCTGGGCTGCATGATGCACTGCTGTTTTGGCGCACGTAGATGCGTGCATAGCTGGGCTGCTCTACTGGTTGCAACACAAGCACACCAGCTGTGGCAGTGATGCCCAGCACACCTCTGACGGCTACGTTGCTGCTGCCTGCCCTGCTGTGCAGCCCATCGCCCTCTTCTGTGCCCAGCCCCAGCCCCAGCCCTGCTTCGCCGGTGCAGTTCAAGCTGGCTCTGCTAAGCGACTTCCCTGCCAGCTACACAGATGCTACCGCCAACATCAGCGCTGCTGGTGCCGGCGGCAGTTGCGTGGAGGAGCCCTCAACGCGCCTGTCGCTGCCCAGCGTGTCTGTGCAGCAGCCGGGAACTGGTCTGTGCGGCAGCAATGGTCTGCTGCCAGCGGGCCAGTACAGCCTGACGCAGGAGGCACCAGCCGGCACCAGCTTTGAGCGCTATGAGGTGTACAACGCCACCAGTGGCGACCTCATCACCACCATCTTGACTCCCAGCGGCACATTCGACCTCACTGGAGACATCAGCGTTGTGGCAGTGTACAGCGTACCAGGCCTGCCCAGCCCCAGCCCTGTTGCATCGCCCAGGTAGGTGTTTGTGTGGGCTGCGTCCTGTGTGGTGCCTTGGCTGCATGACGCACTGTTGTGTTGGCTTGTGGTGCCTGGGCTGCATGATGCACTGCTGTTTTGGCGCACGTAGATGCGTGCATAGCTGGGCTGCTCTACTGGTTGCAACACAAGCACACCAGCTGTGGCAGTGATGCCCAGCACTCCTCTGACGGCTATGTTGCTGCTGCCTGCCCTGCTGTGCAGCCCACCCAGGTAGGTGTTTGTGCGTTGTGTATCACTACATGTTCTATGGCATGACCTTGTGTTAGCAGTGCCTTAGTGAGGACTGGCCGTCACAATTGTACTATCATCTAGTGTTGACTTGCGTGTTTTCAAATAACATTTCACATTAACATCGTTAATCTATCTGACTTTTCCCTTGTGTGGCCCATCACCCAGCCCCAGCCCCACGACTGGAGGAGCACCGCCAGCGTTCCTCCCGTCACCTTCACCATCAGACCTGGACAGCCCAAGCCCCAGTCCATCACCATCGCCCGATGTGCCGAGCCCCAGTCCATCACCATCGCCCGAGGTTCCGAGCCCCAGCCCATCACCATCGCCCGATGTGCCGAGCCTCAGTCCATCACTATCGCCCGATGTGCCAAGCCCCAGCCCATCACCATCGCCCGATGTGCCGAGCCCCAGCCCATCACTTTCGCCCGATGTGCTGAGCCCCAGCCCATCACCATCGCCCGATATGCCGAGCCCCAGTCCATCACCGTCGCCCGATGTGCCGAGCCCCAGCCCATCACCATCGCCCGATGTGCCGAGCCCCAGCCCATCACCATCGCCCGATGTGCCGAGCCCCAGCCACCATCGCCCGATATTGCCGAGCCTCAGTCCAGCCCATTATTATAGGCTTCAGCCCATCACCATCGCCCGATGTGCCGAGCTAGCCCATCACCATCGCCCGATGCCAAGCCCCGATCCATACCATCGCCCATTATTGTAATCCCAAGCCTGTTTGCCCGATGTGCCAAGCCCCAGTCCATCACCATCGCCCTATGTGCCAATCCCAAGCCCATCACCATCGCCCGATGTGCCAAGCCCCAGTCCATCAACATCACCTGATGTGCCGAGCCCCAGCCCATCACCATCGCCCGATGTGCCGAGCCCCAGTCCATCACCATCGCCCGATGTGCCAAGCCCCAGTCCATCAACATCGCCCTATGTGCCAATCCCAAGCCCATCACTGTTGCCCGATGTGCCGAGCCCCAGTCCATCACCATCGCCCGATGTGCCGAGCCCCAGTCCATCACCGTCGCCCGATGTGCCGAGCCCCAGCCCATCACCATCGCCCGATGTGCCGAGCCCCAGCCCATCACCATCACCCAATGTGCCAAGCCCCAGCCCATCACCATCGCCCGATGTGCCGAGCCCCAGCCCTAGTCCGTCTACGAGTGGCGGGCAGCCAGCATCAAGCCCTCCCTCGTGAGTGGCAAGCCCCCGTGTATGCACGCATCTGATCTTGTTCCCACCCTGCATAGCACAATGCTACAGGCTATGTAGGACCAGCAATGCCCGTGGCTACATGTATCCTCACGGCTGGGTGCAAAAGCTGTAGCCCGGCAAAATCATAGCATACTGCACAGAGGTTGATGAGCCTGCACAGAGGTGAGTTATGCCGAACATGTGATGCTCACAACAGTGCTGTTGTGCCGGTCATGCAGGCCTTCCCCTAGCCCAGCTGCTAATGAGACCTGCAATCCCTGCGTGGTCGACCTTGGCAAGGACGGCGTTGCTGAGGGCACCTGCAGTGTGTGCACGGGAGCATCTGGTGGCACCTCCACACAGTGCCCTCCAGACCACTTTGCCACAAACTCACCTTGCTCGGGCAGTGGTCGGCAGGCTGGCGTTTGCTGCATCAAGCGCACTGCACGTGAGTGACAACAACAGTTTGAAGTCAGGGGTTGGTCGGTAGAATGACAGAAATGTGTGCTGAACATCCATTCACACGCCGCTCGCCGCACACTGCAAGAGACTTGAGCTGCACAATCTGATCTCACCTTCAGCTTCTTGTTGCTGCTGGTTTTGTGTTGTTGTGCTTTGCTGTGATGTACAGTGTGCACGGCTACATCCAACGGCAAGTGTGCCAGGAAGGGTGCGTGCGAATGCTTTGCCACCGACAGAGGTGCAGCCTGCAAGGCAGACAACATGTTCAACTTCCCACCCGCTCCATACGACACATCCCTGCTGGACAACGGCGGAGGCTGCCAGGAGAACAAGTGCAATGCCGTTGCGGCAAAGATGGGCTTGAGTGCTGCTTGCTGCCCTTACGGCTGCAATGATGACTCAGCATCGACGCCTTCACCTTCGCCAGAAGCCAGGAGCCCCAGCCCTAGTCCGTCTACGAGTGGCGGGCAGCCAGCATCAAGCCCTCCCTCGTGAGTGACAAGCCCCCGTGTATGCACGCATCTGATCTCATCCCCACCCTGCATAGCACAATGCTACAGGCTATGTAGGACCAGCAATGCCCGTGGCTACATGTATCCTCACGGCTGGGTGCAAAAGCTGTAGCCCGGCAAAATCATAGCATACTGCACAGAGGTTGATGAGCCTGCACAGAGGTGAGTTATGCCGAACATGTGACGCTATTGCGAGGAGTGTGGGCATGGCCACATCGTTCCATGCATACGAAGCCATACGTGCCTGGAGTTCAAGCGGCTGGCACACTGCTGGCAAGCATGGGTTCTGTATGCAGTTTAACTCGTCCGCTGCTGCTGTTTGCTTACAAACCCCTGACTGCTGCCGCGTGTACACTACTGCAGTCCATCGCCAAGCCCAGCAGCAGGAAACTCAACCTGCAGCAACCCCATCTGCACCTATGACACCGGCAAGTCTGGCACTATTGACGGTGTCTGCAGCGTGTGCATGCCGTCAAGCGGCGGTACAGCCACCCAGTGTCCTCCCGACTACTTTCCCACAGACGGTGCATGCTTTGGGACCGGCAGAACCGGCGTCTGCTGCATCAAGCGCTCGAACAGTGAGTCAAGAGCTGACCGCTGAGGCACAATCAGGTCATTCATAACATACACTGCATTTGCCAGCCATCAAATCACACACACCTGAACCCGATGATGACTGAGCTCAACACCGCCAGACCCATCTATGTCCAACCTGCTGACACCCAATGCCGTTGTCGCTTGTGTTGTTTGATGCAGTGTGCGCTACTAACTCAAACAGCAGGTGCTCACAGGCTGGTTCATGTGAGTGCTTTGCGACCCAGAAAGGCGCAACATGTAAGGCAGACAACATGCTCGACTTCCCTCCCCCGCCATACGACACAAGCGGCCTTGATAATGGCGGCGGTTGCAATGAGAAGATGTGCAATTCTGTCGCAGCAAAGATGGGTCTCTCTGCTGCCTGCTGCCCATACAAGTGCCCCAAGTGATTACTGCATGTGCGCGTACAGCACATGAACGGGACATTGTAGCACGGCTATATGGCTGTATGCTCTGCTATGGCATGTCGGCTGCACATGTTATCTTGTGTCACCTTATCTTCTGCCACCAGAAGTGCGAGCACGCAGTGTACATGCACGTCTGTATGCGTTCTAATCCCTATTGGCTTAGTAGCCTTGCAAAAGTATGCAGATTGTCATAGTCAGCAGCCATGGCAACGTGCCCCAGCTTGTTACGATGTATCTATTTGCGTGTGACTGACACTGGGTGCTCAACATCCACCCAGTGACCAGCACACGATATGCTCCAGCATACAGTCAGTTTTTCATAAGCGGTGGTGTGTTGTACTCCGCATGAAGTGTAATGCTGCTTGTGTGATGTCTGCCAAAGCAAGGCCTGAAGGCGGCTGAGCAGCCTTGTTGCCCAGCTGCATATCTACCTCTGTGTGTGCTGCATTAACGTGAGACCTGCAGTTCCAGCAAGCATGTGTTGCGTGGCATATATGTGTTGCGGCTACTCAAGTGGTGTGCAGTCTCATGTGCCGCTTGGCTGCACTGAAGATGCTGTTGCACCTGGCAGAGCATGCTGTGCGTTGGTGCCCTGGCCACTGCTGTGTCATCATGACATCAGTGATGTGTCAGCAGCAGCCGTACCATTCTGCACAGCCCTGAGACGTGATGCGAAATGCTCTGCGGTAGTATTACAAAAGGGATGCTGTGCCACCTCATGCGTTGAGCTGTATCTGTCTGCTGCATAAAGTTATTTGTGCCGCTCAGCGGCAGTGCAGGCCATTATAGCACTTGCGTGTCCGTGCTGTGTCAGCGTCTGTTATGTTTGGAACCCCAGTGCAGGGTTTCAATACAATTGCAAAATAAAGTCAGATCATCTGCATCCCTGTCCAGGAAGGCCCCGGCTGGTGATATATGACAGCGCGGCTGTTGTTCCTACTGTTGTAGCCCGCCACCAATATGTGCAACTTGCACTGTGGGCCAGGGATGTTATGGCACATTGGATGTTCTGCTACAGATCCTGGCACCACCCATGTGACCACGGGCAAGCCAGCCAATCCTGCATGGTGTTGTACAGGAGTAAAGTCCTGGTGTACACATGGCTACCAGTGCAAGGATGCATGCATGCAATGTCACACTTGCCAAAGCAGCGGTGATAGAGGACTATAAAGCTATGCTTGGGTCCATTGGTAGTATTTGCATGGCTCACCACTGGGCTGTGATGTGTGCTATGTGCAATTGCTTACTACGCCTTGAACAGAAGTACTAATTGCAACAGGTTCAGCCTGCATAGCAGTCTGATTTCTGCTCAACCACGTTTGGACACAGAGCTGCATCGCAGAGTGTCACACATGAGTCACACATGAGTCGCATGATGCAGACGCGTTGCTGCAGCAGCTTCAGCACCTTGCAGGGGTTGAACCCCAAGGCACGTGCAGCCTGGGCTTACGTGACAGGCTCTGGCGCATTTCTTTTGTGATGTTACGTGCTGAGAATATTTTTGAGAGAGAGTAGTTACATGTGGGTCCAGTCACCATCTCAGATGGTATGAGCCACCCCAAAATGAGCACAATGTCAACGCATGACGAAAGAAGATGAGCACACAATGTAGCAGATTGAGGCCATCCGTTGAGCACAGGGTCTCTCCAGATTGAGCATAAGATTATATCTGCGGTGTGTCAGTGACACACCCCAATCAGCCAACAGCATGTGCTGAAGAAGCACACCAACCAAAAAGCATGTTGTCAAGATCACACAGCCAGAGAGATAGGCAGGGCAACTAAGGCGGCATAAAGGCGGCAGCAAACCAATAATGTGACAGGATGCATGTGTAACTCGTCAAGTAACCTAAACTCATCACGGGCTAGGAGCAACAGCGTCTAAGGCGTCATCTACAGGGACATAACCCTCAGGCTGAATTGGCACACTTTGATGGTCAGGGGACAACCCCAGCAACACTGAGCGATACAACCACATCTGATAAACCACCACAGCCAAGCCCTCTTGATCCTCACAGTCTAGAATGCGCGGCACCAACTCGTTAGCATAGCGATCTACAGTACCCGCAGGATAGAACACACTAGGGCAGGCACCGCGCAAGTGGTCATATGCAGGGCATTCTAGCAGAAAGTGTTTGAGATCCTCCACATTGTCATAGGTCCCAGTCCGGGCGTGCACGCGTGTGCGCCAAACTGCTCGGCTAGCTGCAACAGGATTAGCACACGAGCACAGTCTACACAACCGCTGCTGCCTGGGCACCCGAGGGCGGGCATGTCTACCCAGCTGCACCTCCAACTGTGCAGCCCCAGTGCGAAGCCGTGCAAGGCACTGCAACACCCGGAACGGCAAGCATAATTGCATGTATTGAGGTTGTGTGTTGCGGTCAAAAGCAGCATCAGCCTCCATAGGATGCACCCAGGCAGCATGTGTGCACATAGTAACATGATTGCTTGGTGCTGTTCTTGGGTCAGCATCCTCCGCACCTGCATCGGCCCACCCCTGCTTAACCAAGCGTGCAAGGGCAGCAGACACGGCTGTAGCATGCAACTCAAGCCCACATACACGTGCAGCCGTCACCCCAGGCCCACGCCATGCAGCCTGCTGTATAACACCAAGGCGTTGCATAGTGTGCAGCAGATAGTATGTCCAGCAAGTTTTGCAACCACTCAATGCTAACTCCACATCCGACACCCACGCAACCCGCGCAAGACGATCAACGGGCATGGCCCTAAGGCGTTCCCACCAGCGCGCCGCCAGCACAACCCAATGGTGCTGAACAGGCGAGCGGTGAAGATCGCGCATCAGCACATCAATGCTGGAGCGTTGCCCAGCCCCAGTCATGTAGCGAAGGAATGACACATGCACCTTGTCAGCTGCAGACATGCGCCACCCTGTGCGCCTGAACAAGCCTGTATGGCACAACTCGGGGCCCCACACATGAGATGCGTATGACATAACAGGCTCAACCATGATGTCAAACATGCGGCACTTCATGTCGTATTGTGTGATGCGTTGCTTACGGAAGCGGCCCAAGAGGGTATGCATGGCCTTGAGCCCAGACGCTGCCAAAGCATCAACTGCCGGCTGCAGACCTTTGGTCTCATGCAACACTGCACCAAGGTATGTGTAGCTGCTCTGAATGCTCAGGGGCTGACCAGCATACGTGAACGCAGTTGAGCGCGGGCGTGGCACACGTTTGCCACGGAACACCACCACACACGTCTTCTTAGGCTGCATGTTGACTTCCATGCCAGTGATCTCACAAAACAACTGCAAGCAATCCAACAAGCATTGCGCGTCTGCCGGCGACTCAGCAATCAAGCAGCCGTCATCCGCATAGAGCAAATCAGGCACATGAAGAGAGCCAACCTTGGGTCCAAGAGGAGCAGAAGCCCCACCTGGAACAGGCTTGCCTCTAATTGTGATCAACTCGTGCAGCATCTCAATAAACAACCCAAACAGCAGCGGGCTCAGCTCGCTTCCTTGCTTAGTACCAAGGCACGTATCAATAGGGTCACCCAATTTGCCATTCACAGACACCTGTAGCTGGATGGTGTCATATAGACGCTCCAATAGAGACAAGAAGCGGCCATGGATGCCAAGCTGCCTGCAACGTGCCAACAACAAGTCTCTAGGAACCGTGTCAAAAGCTTTCTTAAAATCTATGAACACAACATACAACTTCTTACGCTGGTGGCGGGCCCTGTTAATGAGATGCGTAGGGTGAACAACGCATCAATTGTGCCATGTTCTTTGCGAAAACCACACTGTGTAACAGCACGCACACCTAGGCTCTCCATAGTTGGGTCTAGGCGGAGGTGCATGAGGCGGTCAACCACACGACTATAAATGCTAGACACACTAATGCCTCTATACATGTCCCTGTTGTTGGGCTCACTAGCCTGCCCTGATTTGGGCACCGGAATCAGCTTGCACAATTGCAGAACACGCGGCCACGTTGTTGGGGTGATGTTAGCTGCAGTAATCTGCCGCACCACCCATGCCACACAACGCAGCAGCGGCTCAAAGACGTAGCCCTGGCGGCGAGGTGCATCACCAGGTCCAGAGGTTGAGCGCGGCTGGCCAGGCGCACCATCAGCTAGAGCCTCATGCACTTCCTCAGCAGGGAAGCGCAGCAACTCACATGTCAAGTTTTGCAAGTCTGCCGCTTTGCCAGATGGCAGGGAGCACATCACATCAACAATTTCCGCAAATCTAAACTTATCATTCAGGTGGTTGAATGCAGACGGCGGGTGCTGATGCACTGCCGCCAGCTGAGAGCGCAAGGCCGCAGCCTCAGGCGACAGCGGCGGCCGCTGTGTTGGATGTGCCATTATGTCAGAAAACCAAGCCGTCCAATCATCTACATCATCAAGAGGGCAAGACACACCACGCTTGTCCAAAAACACTCGCCAAAAATCGCGTTGCTCCTCACTAAAGTACGACTGCAGGAGCTATATATTAACTTAACTTAACTTAATATTAACTTCGCTCGGCTGGCAGCCGGCAGCCTATTTTATTATGTGGTGCACCTGGTGGACAAGGGCTGGTGCTGGTTAACTTTACCACGACGGTTGCATTCATGAGTGACAGACACCACCCCTGCTAACGGCAGCACTATACCCGCAGTTGAGGGTGGCATGTTCAACTGCTTGGTGAGATCAGCAGCAGGAGCGGCATTGTGACGGGCTTCTTGCTTGCACTGGGCACAGCCAGCATGTGCCTGCGCAGCATGTATTCCTGCCTGCCTGCCACCTGCTTGACAACACCCTCACGCCACTGACTTGGTCTATTAAGGTTTGTTGAACCGACTGGTGTACAGCAGTAGTACATGTACTACCCCTGAGGGAAGCGGGATTTGAAACATGTAAGGAAGCAACATGTCCCTTACTGTGGCCAGGCCGGCTGCTGGGTTACGGTTGAGCCTCCGGGCACAGGCAGATGAGCAGCAGCACTGCTGCACAGTGTGCACCTAGCAGGAACTTCCTGCTAGGGCCTAGCTGGAAAGCAAGGGGCAACTTTGGTTTTGTCACTCGCTGCCACAACGTGCTGCAACACATTAAACGTGCATGCACAAGCAGCAGCACTCTAGCAGGAAAGCAAGCAGACTCTGTCTGAGACACCCAACCCCTGCAAGCACAAGCAGGCTGCGCCGTTTGCATGCAACGCTGTCGAACCCACTGCACTGCATCACTGCAGTGCAGCCTCAGCCTGAGGTGGCACGACAGGACAAACGGAGACCGATGTCAAGGTTGCACCTCGCGCCTCGCCTTGCGCAGTTATCCATGCAAACCTGAAAACCCCTTCAAAATGGCCCTTGCCCCCCCCCCCCCACACAATTCTTTACACACACACACCATGCGTGTGCCCCTCTCCCCACACTGGGGGGGAACTATGAATAAAATGTACAAAATGTCTACTGTACTTCGGTAGGACACCCAGCGCCTGTCTAGACATGTCTGGTTTAAGCAGCAGACCAGCAGGCACTGTGTCAGGCTGACTGCCCAGGCAGGTCTGGTCTGGTCTGTCGCTATTACTTTTCAAATGACTGCGAGCCAGCCTGCAGCGGTTGTAAGGTTGAAGGAACCGGAAGTTTCTGGATGTTTCCAGAAGGTTCCAGATGTTCCCGAAGTTCTAGAAGTCTCCGGAAGGATGTAGATGTTTCCGGAAGTAGTATGTTCTAGGATTCTCTAGAAGCTTCCTTGGTCCAGAATGTTCCAATTGTAGGCAGTTGAGGAGGCGTTGTAGGTTTTCGCCAAGGCTATAAATAGAGGGGGCCTCTCCTCACTCAACAAGAAGTATTCACTCAACAAGAAGTATTCACTCAACAAGAAGTATTCACTCAAGAAGTCTTTCCATCAGACCTTTCAAGTCCTCGTAGCCTCGTTTATTGTGTGAAGCCTTCCCTTGGTAACTAACTGAGCCTTCTATACAACTACGGCCTACGTCGAATCGCTATAGAAGACCTTAGTTGCCAAAGGACCCGCCGACAAGGCGTGACAAGTGGTAGCTGAGATTGTCTACGAACACCGAGGAGTCCTGGAGATTCTACAAGCGTCCGGCATATGCCAGGCAAGTACAATCCGGAGAAGCCTGTACCCAAGGTGAAGTTTCTGGAGCCTCCCTCGCACCCAAGCGTCGCCAAGTTCCGGACAACCTTTGAGCTCAACGGCGTGGAGTTCGTCGCTTCTACTCCTATCCGGAACCTTCCTGCCAAGACCGACTATCATTGCCTTAAGCCTTCCACTAACATCAAGAAGCATCCAGCCAAGAAAATTCCCAAGTCTTCAACCTACTCTCCGCGCATCCGGAAGATTCTCAACATCCTCACCAAACCTCAGCCACGCCCGTGAAGCCCCAGTGCTTCAAGAAGGAGGTGCGCAAGCTAATCCCTTTTTAAAGACGTTTGTGCGCGCATTCGGGCAGCCCAGGCGGCAGAGCTCCGCGCACACCAGGAGAAGCTCCGGAATCTTCTTCACACGGCAATAGAGGAGCACATCACTAAGGAGGCCAAGGCCAAGGGCGTCTCTGATTGTGAGTCCGCTTGCTAAGCAGCCATGGAGGGATCTGGGGTGTCGCCGGAGATGTTGGCCTTACAGCAGCAGGTGGCTCAGCTTCAGCACGCGCTTCAGCAGATGCTGCAGCAGCAGACCAGTGCTGTGCCTACAAGCAAGCTGAAGCTCCCCAAGCCACCAGAGACCAATGGCGGGCAGCCTACCCCTGTCAATTGGTGCCACAAGATGGAGACGTACCTTGCGGCCGAGGGCGCCAACCTCAGCAGCTCTTCCATTGTGACGGTGGCAGCGGCCTACCTCAAGGACTC
>CADDIJ020000873.1:0-10830 GCA_902809745.2 Tetradesmus lagerheimii | reverse complement strand
TGCATATGGGGCGGAAGCCAGCCCAGGACCAAGAGGCCAAACCTGCACGCTTGCACCAATACATTGGCGCTGTTTATCTTATTTTGCACTCGTTTTACCCCGTATTCCTGATGCAGATCATGTCATGACCAAGGGGCCAGACATACGTGCTGGCACAAGCAGCTCCTTCTGCACTGCAGCTGTCCTCTGACCAATTCTTTTCTCTCCGTTCTTTTTTCTCTGCTGCAGATCATGTCGTGCCCGGGTGGCTGCATAGGGGGCGGAGGGCAGCCCAAGACCAAGGGGCCAGACGTGCTGCAGCGGCGCATGAGTGCAGTGTACAGCATTGACAGCAACATGCATCTGCGCAAGAGCCATGAGAACCCACAGATCAAGGCAAGTTCGATTCCTGGGTTCCATGTTCCTGGTGTCTCTGACTCCAGAACGTAAAGATTGCAGTGTACAGCAACATGCACCTGCGCAAGAGCCATGAACACCCACAAATCAAGGTAAGTTTGAGACCTGTTGTCCATTCTGTTGTGGCTTGTCAGGCTTGTGGTGGATTGTTTGACTCTGAAGCTTAAGGAGTGTAGTGTACAGCATCGACAGCAACATGCACCTGCGTAAGAGCCATGAGAATCCACAGATCAAGGTGAGGCTGGGACCTGTTTTCAGGTTTCGTTGCACTATTTCAACTTTTTGGTTCAAATTGAAGTGTAGTGTGCAGCATTGACAGCAACATGCACCTGCGCAAGAGCCATGAGAACCCACAGATCAAGGCAAGTTTGAGACCTGGCTTCTAGCACAAAGCATTGAACCCAATCTGCACCTGCGCTAGTGCCATTTGAACCCACAGATGAGCGGTGACGGCACTGCAGTGTACAGCATCGCACATGGGTACGCATGAAAGCGCCTGGTCTTCAAAGCGAGACCCTTCCAACATGCTGTTCATACATACTACCTCTACCTGCTCCTGTGCTCAACCCAATGCATGTTTGCTGCTGCTGCTTCTGCTGCTGCTTGCAGAAGCTGTACGCTGATGTGTTGGGTGAACCAAACAGCCATGAGTCACACCACCTGCTGCACACACACTACCACGACCGCAGCTCAGAGGTACGCCAAGTGAACAGATTATGAACAGGCTGTCGCCTGTAGTTACTGGGTAATATTACTATTTGGCTTCAAGCTGTCTGACTCGGACGACAGCAGGTGATCTGCTGTTGTTCGGCTGGCATAACTTCATGCAATTCTTGTGCTGCCATCATCAAACATTTCGTGCATTTGGTATTGTGTTCAAGAGGAAGCAGATCTTTAGACCAACAAATGTCTTAAACAATGCCTGTCTTTTGGCCTGAGATGGCATGTAGGTGGTGCCCAGTTTGTTGTGTCGTCGTCTGCTGCTGCTGCTGCTGCTGCTGCTGAACTTGCTGCAGAGGGGCACCGGCACAGTAGCAGCAAGGGACGATGCGCCGCTGCCAGCAGAGGTGACAGCAGCAATGCACGAGTCAACGATGCCGGGGCCAGCAGCCGGCTGGAAGTTCCAGCCACTTTTCAAGCCGCAGCAGCAGCCTGAGAAGCCGCCTCGCAGGCAGCCCGCCACATCAGGCTTCTGAAGAGGTGCATTTGGTCTGGTTTAGGGCAGTAACAGGTCATGAGATGTTGCAGATTGCACTGGCAGTCAAGGCAATGCAAGGAGTCATCAATGCCGGGGCCAGCAGCCGGTCGGAAGTTCCAGCCCCTGTTGAAGCCGCAGCAGCAGCCTGAAAAGGAGGTGCATTTGGTCTGGTTTAGGGCAGCGACAAGTCATGAGATCTTGCAGACAGCACTGATGTTGCAGTTGATGCAAATGCAAGAAAGTCGATGTGCAGGCATTTCAAAGGCAGGGTTACCAACCGTTGAGATCTTTGGGAAGTGCAGCACATGTAGACTCACACGCAAGGAGCAGTGGCAGCGGGTGATTTGATATGAAAGTGTTGTCACAAAGGAGCTGCCAGCGGCACTCTGTCTGGCCCAGTGTGCAGTTGACTTGTATAGTTGCTGTTTGACGCAAGGATTCAAAGAGCATGTGGGTGTTTGTACAGCAGCAGCAGCAGCGGCGGCGGCGGCGGCAGAGGTGGTGCACGTGGTGCTCAGGTTGGCTTGGTGGCTTTGAAAGCCCAATGAGCCTGTCATTGGCTCCCCAAACGGGCAATATCTCCTGCGTATTACATTTAAAAATGGATCTGGTAATTTGATGATGATGATGATTTAAAAATGGAACCTGAGTCATCGGTTGGGTGTGTTACACGGGGGGTTGGGGGGATGTGGTGGTGTGAGACTCCTATGGCATCCCTGACCCTCAGCACCACAGAAACGGATCAAGGCTGCACGGTGCTCTGCAATTCAGGCATCCTTGTGGTTTAAGAACTTCAAGCTCAAAGCATAGCAGGCTGCCTCGTGGTGCCACTGGTGCCGCATTGGTGGTGGTGGTGGTGTAAAAGCAGCAGCCTGCTGCTGCAGTGACTCTAGCAGGAGAGCGCGCAAAGACACCAGATCCCTGCATGCATGCCCTGCAGGCCGTTGCAGCGACACACCGCGCAGCAGAGGTAGTGGTGGTGTGGCACCATCCCAGATCCGATCTGTTTGAGTCAAACCGCTCTCCTCAAGAGGATGAGGGCGGCACTCTATTGTTAGTTCAGGCGTCCTTTTTTTGTTGGTTTTTTGTTGGCGTCCTTACACTACATCGTGCGGAGCTTGAGCATGTCAGGTCCTACGTGCTAGTACTTCAATACTTATACTTCGTTGAAAGTGCCAGTCGGATCCTCAGGCCATGGCATGGCAGCTGCAGGTTGACTGTGAGTCCAACCAGCTGCTTCCTGCTGCGGCTGCTGCTGCAGGTTGGCGTCATGTACATCAGTAGAAGCTGGCTGTGAAGGCAGCAGCACTCTAGCAGGAAAGCACTGTGGCTGTTCTGTTGGATGTCTTGAGGATTTTCAGCTGGCATTTCGACCCTCAGAAGCTCAAATCGTTCTCTTGGCGTAATGGGGGTCATGATCATCATCAGTGACCCACTGGGTCATCACCCGGGTGATGAATACTCCAGTGGTGGACAGAGATCTTCTGCTGCAGGCTGCACGATGTCGCAAATATAATCAAATGTAGAATAGGCATCATTGGATACATGTGAAGCAGCGAAAATTCCCCTTCTCGCCTTTCAGGAGGCCAGGCCTGACTGTCAAACCGTCACTGCAGCATTGGTAGTGGCACGTCTGCAACATTGCTGCAATGTGACGTTTTGAACATGAATTCTCTTGCGTTTACACGTCCGTTTATTCAGCGACCAAGGCGCTAAGACCTTGATCGAAGTGAGAGCAGATGACAGTGCAGAAAAGCAGCATGCAGGAGTCAGATGCGATATTATAATGAAGATGCAACTATTGGGGGGACGACAGGTTGTGCTGTGCAGGCAGGCGCACGTTGAAGTTCGTGGGGTGACACAGGCCGTCGGTATGGCATACGATACGACTGCTCAACTTGCACAAAAATCATAAATGACGGCATGCAGACCTCATATTATGTCTGATAAACGCAAATGTGCAAATTCTGCAAACGACACGAGTGGTCGATGATCACAACAATGAACAGCAAGCAGAGCACAGGTGCACTGAAATTGCCGAGGCGCCGTGGCCTAAGGTGACAAAGACAGGCCAGGAAATGATACAATGAGTGCCAAAATTCAGGTATATTTGCTCCAGACCGCGACTTGGCCCAGCTCATCAGTTCCCTGCTGCAGTACAGATTATGCAGTCACTCGGGTGTCCCTGGGCCTGCGGCAGTACATGTAAACGTATACACACCCTGCTCAGCTAAGCACACACGCTGCTATTATAAGTATTTCGGCCATACGCAACAGATTTTATTCAGGAGTATAGATGCGTGAAGATTGTAATGATATCATCCACCCACGCAACTGACCAGTCACAGTGCTACAAACTTTTCCAAAAACTGTCTACGGCATGTCCATTCTCAAATGTATGCATGCTGCAAATGAACAAGGAACTTGTACAGTCTCACAACCACATCAAGCACTGCAGTGGTATGTACACAGGTTGCTTGGTTCTTGCTACTACCGCAGCACGGTGCTGCTTACGCTACGCTGACCTGACAAACGAAGCCCTCCCTCGCTGTTTTTGGTCCGGCTGCTGGGCACCTACTCAGCCAGTGGCGTGTTGCACCGGGCGTGTTGCGTCACGCAGCAGTAAAGGCTTTACTGAATCGTGTGTGGCCTGGCAGTAGGGTTGCCCCCCGCCCCCTCCCACCCCAGGTAACCAAAAGAGGCAGCCGCTGGCCAAGCTGTTGGCAACATCAATGCTACACAACTTCATACTATGCCCTGCATGCTTGCTGCCTCCCTGGCTTTCAGTGTTGCTGCTGCCGGCAGCTGGCGACCAGCTCACTGGATGAGCATCATCATGGCTACCAGCCACTGGTAGCAGTTGCGCTGTTGTGCCAGAAAGGTCACTGGTCACAGTGGGTGCCAGAATGATGCCAGAAAGGTAACTTACCCAAGGCTTAGAGCGTAAGAGCAGCAGCAGCATTACCTGGCAGGAAAGCAAGCAAGCACGCAGAGACACTCGACTTCTTCCTGCAAGGCTGCGCACGCATGTCACATGTGGCACATGTCTCTTGAAGAGAGAGCAAGCCACGCTTGAAGCTGCCTCTAGCACGAGAGCAGCCGCCAAGCAACACACAGGAGGTCTGTGCGGGTCCCTCCTGGTCCAGCTATCATAGCAATGGCATTGCAGGTGCGCAGCTTGCTTTTACATGAGTTTCGTCTAAACCCACTCTTTGACACACAGCAAACAGCTTATGCCGCCACCAAACAGTGACTGGTGTTTGAAACCGCAGGAGGAATCATTCCATGTGCCATGGGTTAGTTTGTGCTGGTGGTTCCACCAAACTAGGTTTACTAAACAAGCCACCGTGAGCAGCACAAATCAAAGGCAGCCAACACGGCATGTCACTTCGTTCCTGTTACTGCTGTGCTGCTGGCCCGGCCGGGCAGTGTGCTAAACGCTGACCTCACAATGAAAGCTGCTGATCAACGTTATTGTTCTTCCTTCCTTGCCTGCTTCCTCCCCGCCAACTTGCAGTGCTTCCGCTGTGATGAGCATACAGTGGCTCCCAGCAGCTGCTGATCACACCAATAAAGAGCAGCAGCAGCAGCAGCAGCAGCCGGCGGCACTTCATCCTGACAGGAAAGCAAGCAAGCACGCAGAGATATCCAACCCCTTCACGTAAGGTGGCGCACACATGCATCACACAAAACAAGCTTGCCACATGTGCATGTGCCTTCAGCACCGCTACATCCCTTACTTGACACATGCCACGCAAAAAGAGGCTGCCACACAGCTGCCAGTACCACAAGAGCAGCGCCATGCAGCACAAAGCAAACAGAGACGCAGCCACCAGCAATAGTGTACCGGTACAGTACTGGAGTCTCAAGCGCGGGAGGACTGCAGCCACAGTATGCACCGCCAGCAGATTAACAAGCTGCTGCAAGCAACACGTGGGCAGTCATCCGCACCTGAATTGCCAGCAGTGTTCCCAGCAGCTGGTTTACAACGTTGGGGGCAGTGGCAAACCCCAATTCATCGCTGACCAGCAACCACCAGATGAGCAGGGGTTCGCAGGCTGTGTGCACGCGTCAAGTGCACATGCAGCGTTGCTGTTCAGTGCCTTCTCCTCAAGTTGCCAGAAAGGATGCATCGGCCAATACTTTTGTGGCGATAGCGCTGCAGTTGCTGCACCATAGTTGCCGCAACATTATTTGAAGACATGTGAATGCGCACATACTGGCCCACTACATTCATGTGAGAGCCTTATTTGAGTCGCTCAAACCCAAGTCGGGTGCTGTTGTTGTTCTGCAGATCACCTGCTGATGTGGATTGCATTCCGGGTGTCTTGGACTGTACACTGACCAACATGAACAACAACTGGCAGCTTGACCAACATCATATGCATGTCACCTGCTGCTCTAGCTGCTCCAGAGACGAACCATCAAAGCAACCACCCACCTGAATTGACAAGACAGATGGCTGCAGCTGCAAGCCATACTCTGAATCACTCATGAGCTCATCAGCTGCGGCTGCGCCAGAGTACTGCAGTACTGCATGCAGTAGTGCGGTACTGCGGTTGCATGTCATGCGGATGCTGTGTCACTTGCCCCTTGCTTTTTACTTGGTGTCACCTCCTTGTAGTTTCTGACTTATAAAAGGACGGTAAAATGTGGCGGCAACCACCGCTGTCGCCGTGCTAGCGCTGCAGGTGCTAATCGTCCAGCAGTGTATTGACCTGTGTACGTATTGCGGGCGGACTGCAGCGCAGGACTGGTGGTGGCCAGGGCTTGTGGCTGTGCTGCCTGTGGACGTATGCGTGGTCAGTGCTGTCATAGGCACTGGGCAACGTGCAGCTGCAGTCTGGATGCACAGAGCAGTGCGCAAGACGACACCAGCATCTGTGTGTTATGTGCAGCCAAGTGCTGGTGGGTGTACTGCTAGCTGCGGGTTATGCATTGGTTTGTGTAGGTTTGTTGTTGCATGCCATGATGGGTCATGTCATTGTGCATTGATTTTGCCACAGGGTTCCTCATCTTTTGTATGAAACTATTGTTGTCAGTGACAAATGTCAAGCCAAGGACGGCGCTGCATGCCAGCAGATATGCAGACTGCGAACGAGTAGGATTGCACAGGTCAGCTCAATAAGGCGGACCCTTGATCGTTGAACAGCAGCAGCTGGTACTTGTGTGGGTAGCATTGCCTATCACTGTGTGATGCTGTCTGTTGTTGGCTGGAACACTGGTGTAGGCATCTGTTGCTCCAACAAACTGAACTAGCTGCAGCAGTTTTCTAGCTTTTTCGATTGTTGCTGCGCCAGGCCTGGCTGGTGCTGCCAATGCAACAGTTTGTAGTGTGGGTGTCACTTGATCAGGGACCCACTCGTTTTTCTTCAGCCCACCAAACGCACAGTTCGACTATTACGCAAACATGTGCTCATGTTGTACTGCCACTAACTCAGTATTGGTTGAATTGAGCACGGTTTTACGGATGTCTGGTGTGCATACCATGCAGGGTTCTCTTGAAGTGACCAGTCTGCATGGTGGGTGGGGTAGGTGCTATGCGCGTGGTTGCCAGTTTGAGAGTAGATTCATCACAGGCATTTGCACATTGGCGAGACTCGCCGTCCAGTGGACGAGTGAGACTGCGGCTTGATGGTGTGTACCCTCACCTGCAGAGTGTGGTTAGGAGAAGGGGATAACACACTTCTGATGCTTCTTTGTTGAGCCAACGATGCATGTCAGGCAGTACTGCAGCAGTGGCATCGTAGCCAAGCGTCGCAGTGACTGCAGCTGGTGCCACTGTCAAGCCAGTTGTGAGCCATACGCTCAAACCAGCTGCAGTGAGTTTCCATCACTCTGATTGCCACAACCGCCTGGTGCTGCATCAGAGCTGGTTCGGTGGTGGTGCGTACCATGCATAGGTTGCAGGCACAGTGGACTTGGCTGCTTTGTTTTAGGGCCTGGTCGCCATCTTGATGTAGGCACAGCACTCTATGCAATGCCCCGGGGCCAGTGTTCAAACATGGCTGGGGTGTAGGATTGCATGTCTCATGTGCTTTTTGGACTCGCTGTAGACAAATGCACTGTTAGCGGGTTTGCATATGCGGTAGCAGCGGGATCTGCCTACTTGACAGCGGCATGCTGCAGGATGAACTTTTGCGAGTGATAGTAGGTTGGGTGATGGTACGGTTGATGCTAGGTGATCACCACATGCGGCATGGTTGGGTGTCTGCAGTGACTGCTTGTGCACACTGTACAGTCTGGCACACGTGCCTTGGCCAGGACAGCACGCAGCGCATGAAAAAGCAGCGGGTGCCAGTACTACTACGCCGGTGGCGCTGGCACTGCACTCCTTTCCATTCCGCCTGCCAGTTTATTGTAATCAGCACATATGTGCAAATTGGGTTTGGCATATCAGCTTCGCGTCGCTCTGCTTTGTATGCCTGTAAGAGGGGGCAAGTGAAGGTGCTCAGCAGCTTGAGTCCAGCAGCGGCTTGACCAGAGATGTGTTTTGTTTTGTTTTGTTTTGTGTTTTGTGTTGCTCGTGGTGCTGGTCATCAGTATGTCATACATTGTCAACACATTGTTGACACATGCTTGAAAGCCTCTCAACAAGCGGGTTGTGTGCTGCAAGCACATATTACGCTACAAGCATGATATGTTGGGGTGCATGGATCTTCAGCACGCCTCCGTTGTTGATGTGGGTGGCGTTGAGGCCAGCGTTTACAAGCGACAATCACTTGCATGATTTGACTCAAGTGGGTATGTGTTGCATCGTGCTCGTGGTGCTGCTGTTACACCGTGGTGCTTCTGCTTGCTTTCCTGCTGGAATGCTGCTGCAGTACCAGTGTTACACCCAGTAGCACCTGTGCTCAGCTGTGACCGTCACAGGCTGTGCCCAGCTGTGCTCAGTGACAGTTACTAGTAGCAGCTGCATGTAAACATCCTGTGGTATCTGGGGTCTTTTGTGTCCGGGCTGGACGAAATGCATGCATATGGCCACAAAGGTCTAGAAACATGTCACATGTACATGTGCCTCAACATGAATGGTGAACTTCAGGCCCGCCAGGCAAGCAGCACAATATATGTGTCAGTTTTACGACGTCTCTGATTCACCATTGCTCAAGATGTTATGAATAAAACAAGCGGCAGCAGCACAGTACGAACGCATGCGTGCTGTGACAGCATAGTGTGATGCTGAAGCAGCAGCAGCAGCAGCAGCAACACCCGGTACCCTGAGTGCTCAACGGACGTGAGGTGAAACGCACGATATCCAGTCAAAGTCATTTGTGCAGCGGTCGAAGGCGGTGATCCGGAGTCAGCATGGTGAACAGGCGAGATGATCGCAGGTGCCACCGTAGGGTGACCAACTGCTGCGTTCTCTATGCTTGTTGCCAAGCCTTTGAGAGAGACCAGTATTACACTCAACTCGTCATCGAGGGCTCAGAGGCAAGTGTGTGGACACGGGGCTGCACGTGCCACGTGGCACATGTGCACCTTGACCTGTACTGCCTGCCAGCAGGCAGGTCCTGCCAGACGGTGTGGTCACCGCGCCAGCGTCGATGCCTGCACACGTGCAGTGATGCATATTGACTCCACACTCCACGTTCAGTTGGATGTCTGACAGGAACACCAGATTCCTACATGTAAACCCAATGTAAGCAATGTAGCGGCACTGAAGGCACATGCACGCAGGTAAAGCAGACAAACATGTTGACCGTACACGTGTAGGTTACAAACTGGCTGCACTTGCACCCCGGAAAAGCTGTTAGCAGCCCTGGGCAGCCGCGCAAGGACACTTGCACACGCTGCATCGCCCGCTCATTGATAATAACCCTAGGCAGCTGTCCCAGAGCAGGCAGAATCTCATGGGAAACCAACGTAGCGACAAGTGCGCAACGGTAAGCGTCAGTCAGACATGTGCTGGGCAGTATAACGGCTTCTGTTTATCCCATGCTGCTTTGACCCTGTCCTGGAACACAGCAAGTACGAGCTGTGACACAAGATACAGGTCGAGCAACAAACAACGCACACACGTATTCCCAATGCACTTCAACAGACAGAGCAAGCTGTTTGATTCTGGCAGCTGCAGGCTGGTGTGGTAAACCGCCCAACGCAATGCCCTTTGCAAACAATACTGGCAGAAGTACGGCACATGAGCAGACTCAAACTGACTTCACACCCACTGCAGGCGACATGCGCCAGCAGTGCGAAAGCATGCATGCAGTCATATGACTGCTATATAGTGCACAGCAGATGCAAGGCAAGAACAAAGCAGGCATCCACACACCGTACCCAACAGCCTATCACACATGCCCAGCACAGTTGGCTGCCATTCATCGCCTTCAAAGGAAGCCGTGTCACACAAACTGCTTCGGAGGTGGCTGCAGCGCTGTGGCTGCCCATGTCATACTGGCTTGATGCTTTACTGCCATGCTTCAACAACACTACCGTGCCAGGGCGTTTCCAGCTGCCATACAAAGCAACCAACATTCACGCTCGTGCCATTGCTGTCGCTTGATGTGAAGAGCCAAAGTGCACAAGTGAGCCCCACCTGCTGTACGTGCGTAAATCCACTGTGTAAGAGCGCCTATGGTACAACCAAGGTGGCTGCTGCGCACGCACAACTTCTGCAAACCTAATCATCGCTGGAAATGACTCCTCACAGCTGCCTGCCAGGCGTGACACACCCACCCATGGCATCTGCAGCTGCGTCAGGGTCGTCAGCTGCATCGAATTCTGCACTGTCATCATCCTATTGTCGCGTAAGTCCAGCTTTGTCAGCTGCGTCAGCTCGCCAAGCGCTGCAAAGGCTTCGATGCTGTCAAACTCACAAGCCAAGCTCAAATCACGCAACCGTGTCCAGCAGGGTGCCAATGCAGTGACCTCCATGTCACCAAACCCACTGCGCCCACACCCAAGAATAAACCGCGTCAATGCAGTGAGGTTTGACAGTGCCATTACATCTCCAGTAGCCAGGTCCCAGTGCTGCGTTGCAATCTCAATGCCCAGGTCCTCAAGGCGCGACAGGGCGGTTAGGCTGGCCCAAATGGGTAGCACGTTTTGGTCGCTGCCGTCTGTGGTCTGGGGCTCCCAGTAATTGAACTGCAGCACATTGTGGCCAGCGTGGTCTGCAATCTGGGGGTTGCGGTAGTCATCATCATCATCATCATCATCATCATCATCATCATCATCATCATCATCATCATCATCATCATCATCATCATCATCATCATCATCATCATCATCATCAT
>CADDIJ020000870.1:0-10485 GCA_902809745.2 Tetradesmus lagerheimii | reverse complement strand
AATGGCAGGCAGCCTTCCCCTGTCAATTGGTGCCGCAAGATGGAGACGTACCTTGCGGCCGAGGGCGCCAACCTCAGCAGCTCTTCCATTGTGACGGTGGCAGCGGCCTACCTCAAGGACTCAGCCCTCAACTGGTACCGCCAGCATGAGCATGCTGTGGCGGTGGGCAAGGCTCAGCCCTACGCTTCTTGGGATGAGTTCAAGAAGGCCTTTATCGCCCGTTTCACCCCTGTTGACCCAGAGGTGGACGCGCGGGAGAGGCTTGACCGGCTCACCCAAACACGTAGCGTGTTCGCCTATGCCCAGGAGTTCAACACCTACATGCTGGAGCTGCCGCACATGGACAAGAACGACCGCATTCATCGCTTCATCCGCGGTCTGAAGCCGGAGGTGCGCATTCACGTCAAGCTGCAGCAGCCAACCACGTTGCATGACGCCGTGGAGCTTGCCATTAAGGCAGACTCGATGGTGTGGGAGCGTGGTCGAAACGGCAACAGCCGCTTCGTCAACATGGGCAGCAACAACCGTGGAGCGGTTGCAAGGGGCGGACCGGCACCATGGAGCTCGGAGCAATGGAGCCGCAGAAGCCCAGGAACCAGCCGCTCAAGTGCTTCTACTGTGGCAAGCCAGGGCACAAGCGGCGGGATTGCAAGAAGCTGCAAGCGTACAAGCAGCGTGATGGGGACACCTCTGCACGGTCAAACTGAAGGGCGCGTGCAGTAGTGTAGGTCGTACTGTGCGCATTGAGCAGGCTCAGCCCCGTGCGCCTGTGAGAGACTCACGCCAGGTAGAAGGCTCACAAAGGCCTAGTGAGTCTGGAGCATCCAGTGCAGCCCAGGGAAAAGCGGGTACCCGTCGTTGTGGACGACTGCGGGACTGTACCTACTGGCTGTTCAACCGCCTGGAGAAGGTCAAGTATGCCGATGCTTACGGGCCATTCTCAGTGGACGCCTGTGCACGTGAGGAGACTGCCCAGGCTGACAAGTTCTACAAGGGCTTCACTGACTTCCGCAAGGCTAATGTCAGCGGCGAGTCAGTATGGCTGAATGTGCCTTTCCGGCATGCTGGCCAATATCTGAGGCACTACCTGGATTGTAAGAAGACCGCACCGGAGACGCCATGCGGCGTGTTTATCCTGCCCAAGTGGGACAGGAAGCCGTGGTGGAAGCTGACGCAGGGGATGAGGGTAATTCACGAGTACCCTGCGGGAACGGAGGGGTTGTTCTCTATCCCATCCGGGGACAGGTGGGTGGAGCAAGCTTCTCAATGGCCGGTGATCATCCTGTGGGATCCGCCCGTGAACACAGGAGTGAAGCCAAGGCCATGGGAGGAGGAGTTGCCGGCGAAGCAGGAGCAAGAGACACTCACTGCACCCGAGGCCGAAGACTCGTGCACCGCCATGGAGCTAGGTGGTCTTGAGCCTGCTAGCCATGAGCTCATTCGTCTGAAGGCCAAGTGCCGCGGCGAGGTGCTTGATGTGCTAGTAGACTCAGGTGCGAGTGAGGACCACATCGATCCGAGGGTGGTGATGAAGTTCCGATTGCCTACTCTCAAGCTCCATCGACGTCAAGTGAGGCTCGCCAACGGTTCACTGCAAGATGCGGGGACGGTCGTGCCTGACCTACGTTTCCGTATTTGACAATTCAAGGACCGGAGGCCTTTTACCGTCACTCAGCTGGCACCATACGACATCATCCTTGGCAAGCCTTGGTTGACTGCTCACAACCCTGCCATCGACTGGGTGTCTAACACCATCACCATTGAAAAGAGGGACGTCACATACACCTTGCAGCAACCCTCTAACATCGAGAGGACAACCCCCGGTGTCAGTTTGTTGTCTGCACTTCAACTCAAGCGGGAGTTACGCAAGGGCGCAATTGCTTACCTTGCCATCCTCAAGGAGGTTGAGGAGGACCCAACTATCCGTGCGATAGATGACCTCTCTCTCCCTTCGGGGGATCCCGAGTGGGTTGAACGGATGAAGGGCGTACTTCACAAGTACTCAGCCATCTTTGGCAAACTGCCAAAAGGTGTACCTCCATCCCGAGGTGTGGAACATGAGATTGAGCTGGAGCCTGGTGCCAAGCCCCCTTACCTACATATTTATCACACGAGCCCTTTGGAGCTGGCGGAGGTCAAGCAACAACTAACGGACCTGATTGACATGGGGTTCATCCAACCTTCCAAGTCGCCGTATGGAGCACCCATTCTTTTTGTTCCTAAGAAGAATGGTAAGCTTCGTATGTGCATTGACTATCGGGCGCTGAACAAGATAACGGTGAAAAACCGCTATCCTTTGCCTCGCATTGACGAGCTGATGGATCAGCTTCATTGGGCGACGATATTCAGCAAGCTTGATCTTCAAAGTGGCTATTGGCAGATCCGCATTGCTGAGCAAGATGTGCCAAAAACCGCGTTCCGGACGCGTTATGGTCACTTCGAGTGGAAGGTTATGCCTTTTGGGTTGACCAACGCACCCGCAACTTTTCAGCATTTGATGAATAAGATTTTGCAGCCATATCTTGATAAGTTCGTGGTGGTGTACTTGGATGACATCTTGATATTTTCCAAGACACCTGAGGAGCATTTGGAGCACGTGGCTAAGGTACTCGCGGTTTTGAGGGAGAATCAGCTTTATGTGGGGCTTGACAAATGTGCATTTGGGCTCAGCGAAATCGATTTCTTGGGACATGTCGTCAGTGCCGACGGCATTAAGCCAGATCCCAGGAAGGTGGCAGCGGTTACGGAGTGGCCGACACCTGGCACTGTGCGTGAAGTGCGAGGTTTTCTCGGTTTGACTGGTTAATACCGGCGCTTCATTCAGCACTATGCTCAAAAGGCGTACCCGTTGACGGAGCTCACCAAGGAGAGCATCAAGTGGCACTGGCGGGATGATGTAGAAGGTCGGGCCTTCGACGAGCTCAAGAAGGCATTGGTGTCCGCACCTGTACTGGTGACGCCTGATCCGAGCTTGCCTTATGAGGTCTACACCGACGCCTCCAAGTTTGCGCTTGGAGCGGTACTACTTCAAAATCAGGGCAAGGGCTTGCAACCCGTGGCTTATCTGTCACGGAAGCTCTCGCCAACAGAGCGCAACTACCCCACTGGAGATCGGGAGATGCTTGCAATCTACTACGCTCTACAGCAGTGGCGTTGCTATCTGGAAGGAGTTCCCTTCAAGGTCAACTCTGATCACCTGAATCATACTTGGTTCAACAAGAAGCAGGATCTTTCTCGACGACAGGCCAAGTGGAGTCAGTGGATCGAGTCGTACTACAGTGGTACGGAGATTGCTTACAAGGAGGGAGCTAAGAATTTGTCAGATCCTCTGTCACGGCGCCCGGATCTCGCCTCAATTGAGCTTGCTACGGCATCTGTGCCTAGCAACTTGAAAGAGGAGATTCAGGCTGGATATGAGAAGGATCACTACTATGATGACGTGATGCCAGGTCTGTGGATGCATGATGGGTTGTGGTACTTCCAGGATCGCGTGGCTATCCCAGCAATTCCCGAGCTCAGGAAGCGCATTATTGCCGAGTGCCATGACTGTCCAAGTGCAGGACATCTTGGCCACACCAAGACCCTGCAACGTGTGGCCAGGAGATTTTGGTGGCCGCACATGAGCCGTTCTGTCTATTCTTATGTTGTGGCATGTCCTTCATTTCAGCGCAATAAGCCTGTGATGCAGCGACCTCTTGGTCTTCTGCAGCCTTTACCTGTGCCTACGGCAAAATGGGAGCAGATTACCATGGATTTGATCACAGATCTGCCTGTTACCAAGGAGGGGCATGATGCGGCGGTGACCTTTGTGGATCGCCTGACAAAGATGGTCCACTTTGCACCCACCACTAAGACTGCAGGAGCGGAGGCGATCGCCAACGTATTTGTGCATACATGGTATAAGCACCATGGTTTGCCTCGTGTCATTATCTCTGACAGGGATCGGCGGTTTCTGAGCCACTTTTGGCAGGCATTGTTCAAAGCTCTTGGCACCGAGCTGCGGTTTTCTACAGCTTTTCACCCGCAGACTGATGGCCAGAGTGAGCGTGCGAACCGCACCTTGGAAGAGGTGTTACGCCACTTTGTTTCACCTCGCCAGGATGATTGGGACGATTACCTAGATTTGGCGGAGTTTGCTATCAATGATTCAGTCAGTCCTTCTACGGGCTACACGCCTTTCTATTTGGCGTATGGTCAGAATGTGTCCTCACCTATTGATTTGGCAGATGTGATCGTGCCAGCAGCGCAGATGCGTGCTCAGGAAATGACGGACGCAATTGAGCATGCCAAGGCCAAGCTTCGGGAGTCCCATGAGCGCCAAGCGCGCGCAGCCAACAAGGAGCGACAACACTACCTGTTCCAAGTCGGAGACAAGGTGAAGCTGTCCACAATCAACCTCAATTTACCATCCACGATGAGCAAGAAGCTCGCAGCTGCTTCATTGGCCCCTTCACGGTGGAGAAGATCATCAATCCGGTGGCCTACAAGCTGAAGCTTCCTGCTTCTCTCAAGATTCACCCTGTATTCCACATCAGCTTACTCCGGCCATGGAAGGAAGATGCGCAGTTCCCTGACCACAAAGGACACTCTGCACCCGTGCTCGTCTACCCTGATGACGACCAGTGGCTGGTAGACAAGCTCCTTGACAAGCGGCGTGAGCGAGTCGGCCGGCGCTGGATTATCAAGTACTTGGTCCGTTGGCTCAATTGTGGCCCAGAGGATGATTCATGGGAGCCAGCAAGCAACATTGAGCAGAGCTTGATAGATGAGTATGAAGCCTCTCATCATGCAACCCCAGAGCAGGAGGTGGCTACCCGCAGCACACGCAGGCAGGTGCGTCGACGTGGCTGATGGGTAAGCAACGAGGACGTTGCTCCTTGGGGAGGGGGCATGATGTAAGGTTGAAGGAACCGGAAGTTTCTAGAAGTTTCTAGAAGGTTCTGGATGTTTCCAGAAGGTTCCAGATGTTCCCGAAGTTCTAGAAGTCTCCGGAAGGATGTAGATGTTTCCGGAAGTAGTATGTTCTAGGATTGTCTAGAAGCTTCCTTGGTCCAGAATGTTCCAATTGTAGGCAGTTGAGGAGGCGTTGTAGGTTTTCGCCAAGGCTATAAATAGAGGGGGCCTCTCCTCACTCAACAAGAAGTATTCACTCAAGAAGTCTTTCCATCAGACCTCTCAAGTCCTCGTAGCCTCGTCTATTGTGTGAAGCCTTCCCTTGGTAACTAACTGAGCCTTCTATACAACTACGGCCTACAGCCTTGTGGTACGGTAACACTGCTCTCAGACCCGTACGGTGCACATCAAGATTGTGCAGCAGTGAAACAATCACTATCAGCAACATAATGTGTACATCATGTGTGACCTCGGTTTCTAGCCCTCTAGAGTCCAGATCTGGCCGGCCATCAGAGCAGTAAGTTGATCTAACTGGGATCCGGCACCTACCATGTAGTTCTGAACGGCGTCAGGACTTTGAGTGTCGCTGCATGAGTCTACAGCGGCACAAATGCGGTTGGGCCGGTTGACAGCCGGCGTGTCTCTAACAAAATCGCCGCTGTTCCAAGTATCGGAAGTGCCACAGCCACCCTGACAGCAGTTACAACACAAGATACATAGCAGCAGGATGGCAAGGGCAGTGTTATGATGCACATGAAATCTTGCATACATCATCACGTATGCGGAGGTTCCCGTTTCTGGTTATGGTGCTAAATAGCACTTGTGGCTGCTTGTGGTGCTAATTAGCACTGCTTATAGGTAGCAGCACACACACATGTGTTTAAGGCACTTCCCAGTCATTTTCCAATCATTTGTACAAAAAAAGTGGACGGAATACATGGCTTGTCTCCACAGCCCAACAGTACCCGGCAATTCTGTGAATGTGAAGGTGGGCATGTAATGCATTAGTCCTGGGGACGTTGCTCACCTCGAATGTGTGGTACAACCCCAGCCAGTGCCCGACTTCATGCACCACGGTGGTACCTAGATTGTAACCGCTGAATGCACCGCCATTGATCGTGTTGAAATGAACCACCACTCCGTCTCTGGTGGAGTCTGGAACACGCCAAGGAAGATAGGCCCAGCCCAACACGCCCCCAGGGACCCCCCAGGTGTAGATGTTGAGTGTAGCAACGCCGCCCTTGCGCAACTGCCGTTTCGCAAGAGTCTCTCCTTCACTGCCGGCTGCAGCATTGAAGAGCTCTGGAGTGCTTGTAACAACAGTTGTACACAACAGTTGTGTACCAGGTTGCATTTGCAAGATTGAAGGTGAAAAGGCCGCCAAATTTTTTGTTGAGAGTAGCCATCTGGTTGCTGACTTGATCCTGCATGCAAATCACAAGAAGCGCTCAAAGTGCGGCCCACATGCGACAAGGAAAAATTCTAACAGGGTTTTAGGGTTTAGGGTTTTAGGGTTTTAGGGTTTGATGCTATTGTGGCATCTGCTTCTGTGGCAGCCGGCATTTCAGGTGGTTCACGATGCGCGGTGTTGAGCAACGCAACAGCTGCCGCCTCGATGTCTGGAGAGGTAAAAGCCGTTTGTTGTAGCTTTCGGTGGTGCACCACGTGGTGAGGGTGCTCACGGTGTGCGCCGGCATGCACAAGTGCTGGCTGGTTGCCTACCAGGATACAGCCAGCCAGAAACAACGCCAACAATGTCTGCATGGTGGTCATTGCAGTCGTTGCCGTTGCAGCTGGGAGCCAAAGCACTGAGCAACGCTGGCGCCAGCACTAGTGCCAGTACTGGCGTGGGACACAACTGCTTGGCTTCTCTCCTGGAGCCGTCTGCATGAGTCGGCAGGCATGCGCAACACCAGTCAGTATACTATAGAGAGTGGAAGTTACACGTAGGCCGTTCGCCATCTCAGATGGCATGCACCACACAAAGTGAACGCAGTTTTGCGCCAAAAAGGGAGATTGAAGCAACTTGAAGCCAAAATAGTCCTAGACTCTCGATCAGGATTGTACAAGGCATAAGCTGGCACACCTAAAAGTGTGCTTTGAAACACCATAAAAGCGGGAGTAAACTGGCTAAAGCCAACATGAGCGCAATCCAATGGCACAACACAATGGATGCGATGCTAGTTGCACCAGAGATCATCCATATCAACCACTCCCCAAAAGTTGCGGCATCTCAACTATACTATGTGACATACAAGCTGTACATGTGTGCGGGCTCGAACACATGCTCGAGCATGGCAGTACTGCGGCAGAGCCCACGCGGGGCCCGCTTGCTTGTTTGGTTGCAGCGCCCTGCCACGCTCGCTGAGTCTGCCGTTAGCTGTTCCTGCTGCTCAGCTACAGCTTGCTGCCTCCAGCTTTCCAAGGACTACTCATCAACAACTCACGAGCGTGGCTGTAGCTGGTCACTTGACTCTGCTCACGCCTCGAGCAAAGTGTCGAGACAATGCTGATTGATCACAGCCTAACGATGCAAAACATGTACTGACACGACGCAATCAGTTTACCATGGCCTCCTTTTCTGTGGGACACGCTCCATAATCGCCTCATGAAGCATGTGTGGGACATGCAACGGGTGTCTTACAAGCCCACACAGCAGTTTAATGTGGGTTTCATTGCTGCTTGGTAAAGCTCACCTGAACTCCGGGCGCTCCAGTAGCGTGCAGCAACTGCAGGTGATGTGCGCTGATCCACAAGTAATGCTGCTGTGCGTCGGTGAATACTCTAGGGTGGCTGACCGGTAGGCATTGACGACTGTACTGAAAACATGGGTCGGCGAGGTCAACACGAGACGGTCTGGGCGAGGCTTTATGGTAGGCAGCTGCCAGGAGGGTTGGGTTTTGATAGATCCGTCATCACTGAATGGCTACAGCACCTACCGTGAAAGGGCCGATGAAGTAGAAATATGCGAACCCAAAACCTTCATGAAGCCAACCTGCAGCCCTGCACTACCAAGCGATACCACTGCAGCAGCGTCCCACCTTGGGACTCCCACTGCACTTGAAGTGCAGTCATTGTAGTGAAACTGGGGAGTTCTAATCTCGTCCACCTGGAGTAGCGGTGAGAGCGCTGCAACAGGGGGAAGAAGGCGCGACTCACTGAGTACGTGCAGCCAGTATTACGGGCGCTTGCCATAGTGCAGCCTGCCGCTGCAGGCTGCGATAGAGTACTAGTACTGGTACTGGTGCTGGTACTCGTCACTGGTCAAACCCAGCTGATGGTCATCATCATCATCATCATCATCATCATATCAACCAATCCAGCTGATGGTCAATGGAGCAGGTGGGTGCCCAATGAGCCTGTCTTTAACTCGGATACAGGCACTGCCAACAGTGTTGTCGAAGTGCAACGACCAAATTGTGAAACTGTGGAATTGAAGTAACTGCCGTGACAGCGGTCTGCTGCACTTACAAGGATTGATTATTTTAGCGGTCTGCTGCACCAGCAGTGCTGCAGGGTCAAGGGCCCCTTCAGTACAAATTCTAAAAGTGTTGACATCATCATCATCATCATGTTACCCATTAAGCCATAGCATCAACGCCTAAAAGTGTTGACAAAGTGACTGATTTCGTACTACGCTAGTAGCTGCCGAAACAGCTACCCATTAGGGTTGTGAAGATGTCAACGAGCGGTGCAGCGCTGCATACACCTGATCCGATCCGACTGGACGGCGTATAAGCAAGCAACCACCTTCTATTACCTTCAAGAAGCAATCCCCTTCAAGAGGCGATCACCTTCAAGAAGGCTGCCTCGCACATCAGCAGCACTACACGGCAGCCCAGCACCCCGCCTGCTGCCTGCCTTTGTCTCCGCTGCTGCTGCTGCTGCTGCCTGCTCCTCAGGCCAGCGTCCTGCATCCCAAGGATCGCCCCCAGCCCTGGCTGTGCACGCGTCTGCCACAGTATGCCTCATCCTGCTGCCCCTCCTGCTGCTACTACTGCTGCTGCGGTGACAGCACCAGAACCAGCAGCATCGCAGCACCCCAGCCGCATGTACTGCTTGACCGCATGCTAGCTCTTTTTGCGCAGACCGTGTCATTTGCTGCTCACTCGCGAGCCAGTGCCTGCTGCTTCTTTGTTGCGTAGCTGCTGGCCCCTCCAGCCAAGATGCGCACCTCATCCTGGTAGGTGTCATACCTGCAGCAGCAGCAGCAGCAGCAACAGCACGGGTACCCGGACACTGAGACAACATGCAGCACATAACCGTCCAGCTCTTTTCACACGAACAATGAATCTGCAACAGCTCCAGCCAAGATCAGGCTCACCGGCAACTCTGTTGGCAGACCAGCTACCTATCGCACACTCAAGCTTGCCTGACCCCCATCAACCTCTCACCTGAAGCGCATGCACAGGTTTGGCACGTTGGTCTTGTGGTTGAACCCTACCTTCGATTCCGGACTCCAATACCAACCTCAAGAGTATTAGCCAGAAAGGCGCTGCTGATTGCAGTGTCGAGTGCATCGCCATCATCCAACAACCAATATCAGGCTCAATGGTACCTCTGTTGGCAAGCTAGCTAGCTATAGCACACATGGGTGCCTTACACGCTTGCCTGACACATCAATTTCTCACCTGAAGCGCATGCGCAGGTTGGGCACGTTGGTCTTGTGGATGTCGTTGCCCTCCGGCCCCGCGCGCCAGTACTCACTGGCCACCCAGTGCTTCTTGCACGCGTGCGGGAAGCCGCTGTGCAGCACGCCGTTGCGCGCCACCTCGCACAGGTCTGTCGATGACAGCTTCCACACCTGCAGCAGGGTGCATGTTTTGCTGAGATTCAGTTTGTGAGAGGTTTCAACAATTTAAGGCCGCGCGGGAAGCCGCTGTGCAGCACGCAGTTGCGCGCCAACCTCGCACAGGTCTGTCGAGGACAGCTTCCACACCTGCAGCAGGGTGCATGTTTTGCTGAGATTCAGTTTGTGAGAGGTTTCAACAATTTAAGGCCGCGCGGGAAGCCGCTGTGCAGCACGCAGTTGCGCGCCACCCCGCACAGGTCTGTCGACGACAGCTTCCACACCTGCAGCATGGTTGAAGAAACCAACCGACAGTGGGTAAAAGAAATCGAGGGTTGCAGGGTTTTGCATGCGCGAGGAAGCCGCTGTGCAGCACGTCGTTGCGCGCCACTTTGCAGAGGTCTGTTGGGCACGCTTCCATACCTGCAGCAATAGGGGGGGCATATGACAACATGAATGTTGTTACACATGTGGCAAGAGTGACTGTAGCCCCTATGCAATACGCAATAGCATGCTTTTACATCACCTTGCTGTTACGGATGGTGTCACATCACTGTACTGCTACAAACTGTGCCCTAATACTACTGTATTGTTGCGAGCTGTGTTTTACACCTCACCTGTGCTGCCATGCTGTACTCCTCCACCAGCGGCTCCTTGGTGAAGTGGATGTGTCACGCAGTTAGTACAACCCCAACAACCCTCAGACCCTTACCTATGCACTGGAGCGTTGTTACAGGCTGTGTTACTCAGTCTGTCACAAATGTGTTACAAATCCTCACCTGCGCGGCCACGCTGTACTCCTC